>CAUYSK010026721.1:0-10874 GCA_963575035.1 Avahi laniger | reverse complement strand
GCACGTGTAGGAGCATGTGTGCTGGCATAAAGAAAACTGGAGGGAAATACATCAAATATTTATAGTGGTCATCATCTTTGGGTATTGGGATTATAGTTGATTCCTATTTTCTTCTTAACACCTTTTCGTATTTTCTAAATTTTATACAGTACACAAGAATTATGTGTACTGTTAGAATGAAGTATTTGTGGTCTTAATGAAGGTCACCATTAGTAACTCCGCCATCTTGGATGTGGTGACTGTCATCCTGGGATGGTAACCGCCTGGAGAGTCGTGAAGGTCCATCGGGTTATGGTCACTTTCCCTTCCCTTCCCGGAACAGCGAGGCCATTTCCAGTGCTTCGGGCACAACCAGACGTAGGCTGTGCGGGAAGCTGGCATGTGACACAGGAGGGGCCGACCCATTAGGAAACGTTTACTGAAACAATTGTGCGGAGGACATCACTTTAGGAGCAATGAGGTCCCTCAAAGTGGCTAAAACGTAGAGTTTGCAGCGGGCTAGGACTCTGGAAGCACGGAGAGTCTCGGATATACCAATTCTATGCGGATTTGGACGAGTCGCCTTCTCTCTCTCAGCCTTCGTTTCTTCATCCATGAATTGGGAGTGACTCCTGCTGGACGACCTCAGAGAACGTCTGCGACCGGGCGACAGTGGAGAGCTGTAGTGAAATGCTGCAGTACTTCACGGCCCTATGGGAGCAGCACGGTGATTCCTCTAAAGGGAAAGTGGAGACCGGGGAGCGCAGGGCTGGGGAGATTCGCCAGGGCTGGCTCCCAGGTCTGCCATCCACAGCCGTGGGGCCTTGGCCAGGAAACTTGATTTCTCACAGCCGGTGAGGAGTGGCCCAAAGAGCACAGTGTGGTATAAAAGTTCACGAACTTGACCTGGATTCGAGACCCGATTCTACCATTTATCAGCTGGGTGTGACCTTTCGGCTTTTTCCAAGGAGCATCAGAAGTAAATAAATACAAAGGTACATTCTTGGCCCACAGGAAAGTGGGCTCAGGGGGTGAAAGGGAGAGCACGTGGGTTGGAGGGGGACAGATAATCCACTGACACAATGTGGTGGCCGAGGGCAAGGACACCAAGAGGAAGGCCACTGAGAGAGCTGAAAATCCCAGAAAGGACACGTGTTGAGCACACGTTCCCCTCTGCCTAAACCAGGTGACTCCAGCTCAGTCCCTTCCCCTCTTTCAAGTCCTCTGAAAATATTGGGTGTATCTCTAGAGCAGCAAGATGAAAAAGCCCCTGTTCCCCTCCTCCTGGAGGCTCCCAGACTCGCAGAGAGGAGACACAATCACCTAACTGATTTGAGACGGGCCCTGTGGAAGCACACGCAGCACGCTCAGTGCCTTGCCCACCGTGCTCACTCTCAGCTATCCCTCTCTGTTTCTGCAAAACCGCCCTGCTCACAACTGCCTAGTGGCTTCCCATAGCCAGAGGAATAGGCCAGAGGGTCCTCCTGTCAATACCAGGCCCTACCTAATTGTTGGCTCTATTTCCCTTTTTTCTCTGATCAGGCGCTGTGAGCTCACCAGCCTCTATACACCTGTGTTCCGGGGCTTTTCCTCACCTGGAATGCTGTCTCCCTTCAACTCCATTCTTCACGTACACACCACATATCTATGTCCATAACTGTTCATCTCCCCCCGCCCCGAAGCAGGATCCTGCAGACTTCCTTACTCAGCTGAGTTTTTCTGGGCCCTGGACAAAGGAAAATGTCATATTTCTTACACTTCAGGGTAAAATATGATCTGCATTTTTAATAATCAAAAACAGGCTGGGCATCGTGGCTCATGTTTGTAATCCTAGCACCCTGGGAGGAAAGGTGGGAGAATTGCTTGAGGTCAGGAGTTTGGGACCAGCCTGAACAAGAGTGAGACCCCGTCTCCACTAAAAATAAAAAATGTTAGCCAGACGTGGTGGCATAGACCTGTAGTCCCAGCTACTGGGGAGGCCGAGGCAGGAGGACCGCTCGAGCCCAGGAGTTGGAGGTTGCAGTGAGCTATGATCATGTCACTGCACTCTAGCCAGGATGACACAGCAAGACCCTGTCTCAAAAAAAAAAAAAAAATCCCCCAAACCTTGGGATGTACCTCAACCACTCTTATCAAAAATGACCTTTGTAGTGGCTAGGTGTCGTGGCTTATACCTGTAATCCCAGCACTTTGAGAAGTTGAAGTGGGAGGATCACTTGAGGCCAGGAGTTCAAGACCAGCCTGAGAAACACAGACCCCATCTCTATAAAATTTTTTTAAAAAAATTATCCAGATGTGGTGGCACAGACCTGTAGTCCCAGCTACCTGGGGGGCTGAGGCAGGAGGAAACCATAAGAATTCTAGAGGAAAATGTAGGAAAAACTCTTTTAGGTATTGATCTAGGCAAAGAATTTATGAATAAGACCCAAAGGCAATCACAGCAACAACAAGAATAAATAAATGAGATTTGATTAAACCAAAAGCGTATGCACAGCTAAGGAAACAATCAACAGAGCAAACAGACAACCTACAGAATGGGAGAAAATATGTGCAAGCTATACAACCAATAAAGGGCTAATAACCAGAATCTACAAAGAACTCAAGCAAATCACCAAGAAAAAAATGAATGACCCCATTAAAAAGTGGGCAAAAGACATGAGCAGAAGCTTTTCAAAAGAAAATAGACAAATGGCCAATAAATATATGAAAAAATGTTCAACATCACTAATCATCATGGAAATGCAAATTAAAACCATAATGAGATATCACCTTACTCCTGTTAGAATTACTTTTATTAAAAAGTCCAAAAACGATAGATGCTGGCATGGGTGCAGAGAGAAAGGAACGCTTATACACTATTGGTGGGACTGCAAATTAGTACAATCTCTATGGAAAACAGTATGGAGGTTCCTCAAAGAACTAAGAGTAGACCTACCATTTGATCCAGCAATCCACTACTGGGTATCTACCCAAAGGAAAAGAAGTCTTTCTGTCAAAAAGACACCTGCACTTGAATGTTTAATGCAGCACAATTCACAATTGCAAAGATGTGGAATCAACCCAAGTATCCATCAATTCATGAGTGGATTAATAAAATGGGGTGTATGTATCCATGGAGTACTACTCACCCATAAAAAGGATGAATTAATGCCTTTGGTAACAATTTGGATGGAACTAGAGATCATTCTCTTAAGTGAAGTATCTCAGTATTGGAAAATCAAACACCACATGTACTCATTATTAAATTGGAACTAACCAGTGAGCAATGAGCACACGTGTGCATAGAGGGAAGTAAGAGTCCATGGAAATTAAGGAGGGGAGAGGAGACTAGAGAAGAGGGGCAAAAATCTCCCTAACAGGTATAATGAACACTATTTGGGTGATAGGCATACCTATAGCCATGACTCAAACATTACAAAAGCAATGTATGTAACCAAAAACATTTGTACTCCCTTAATATTTTGAAAAAAAATTAGCCAGATGTGGTGACACATGCCTGTAGTCCCCAGCTACTTGGGAGGCTGAGGCAGGAGGATCGAGCCCAGGAGTTTGAGGTTACAGTGAACTAGGATTGTACCACTGCACTCCAACCTAGGTGACAGAGGGAGACCCTGTCTCTTAAAAAAAAAAAAAAATTACATTTGTAGGTAGACCTGGGATCAGTGGATGGAAGCCTCAGAGAGGCACTCATAATAGTTTAGTTACTTACTGCAATTATTTAGCAATGCATATTTATTTATAAATGTTCGTTTGTTTGTTTATAGCATTGCATCTATTGGGTGCTTCCTGGGTGTCAGGCACTGTGGTAGGTGCTTTATAGACTATGTTACTTATCACATATCTGCCTCTTTAAGAGGTAGGTGCTATTATTATCCCCATTTTACAATGAGAACTGAGGCTACACTTAGCCAATGAGTAAATTGCAGAGTCAGATTCAAAGCCTCTTCTAACCCAGCTTCATAGCCTCTGACTTTGGCCTCCTTGGGGCTCGCAAACCTGTGAACTGTGGGCAGCATCTGCCTGCACCTGTGTTTTGTTTGGCCTGCTTAGTGTTTTATAACATAAAGAATTAATTGCCAATGTTTAAAAACGAAGAGATTTCCCATAAAATTGGAATTTTTAGCTTCTCCTGAAATAGCCAAAGACCTGGGTTCCCACATGGCAATAATTGGCTGAAGGAAGAGCAGTTGCTCTTGTTAAACAGGATGTGTGACTCCACTTTCACATATGTCCCCCAGCCCCCTCCCCACTGCACTGTCCTGCCTCATTCGTTTTCATTGCCTGTCTGGCCCTTGGAAGCATTGGCATTTGTGACTGTTGGGTCTGTATTTTCTAACAATCGGAATTGCCTTGCAATGTACTGAGCTCTCCACCATTGGAGATGTGCAAACTGAGGCTAGATGGCTACTTGGTAGGGGTGTCGGGGAGGGATTTCAAGAGCCAGTAGGAAATTAGATCAGATAACATATATAACTCTTCCCAGCCCTGCAATACCAAATATTTACTTAAGATTCGCAGTATATATTTTTAAGAACTAATTTCCCCTCTGGTTTCAACTTACTGTTTCAATCTTTCTTTTCCCTTTACCTTGGTTTCTTGACCTATTTATATATTTTTAATCATATGATTATACTGTGTGAATTCCTGTAAGCTTCCTCAAATCCTTTTTGGAATAAGGCATGGGGAACAAATAAATCTATACATAAATATTTACTCAAAGGGCTTGGTTCCAGGTACTGGAAAGAAACAAAAAAAGAATTATAAATTGCAACTGCCAAGTTATCTCAGGTTCTCTGAGACTATCGGGCTCAAGGAGGTAAAGGACAGAAAGAGCTAAGAGTCTGGGATGTGAGCATGTGCCTAGGTGCGCCCAACCCACTGTCTCAGGAAAGGCAGCCTCAAAGTTTTTGTTTAAAATAGATTTTTGTTTAAAATAGATTTTTAAATTGTATAACTAACTGTGGCAGTTTTAAAATAAATGGCTGCAAATTCCTTGACATTCCTCCCATTGGAGGGGAAATCTATGTCCTCTTTCCTTAAATCTGGGTAGGCTTGTGGCTGATTTCACCAATAGAATACAGCAGGAGTGACGCTATGTGACTTTCAAGGTTGGGACATAAAAAGACACACAGCTCTGCCTGGTTCTCTTGGAATATTCTCTCTCCAGTTGCTTCCACCTGGCACACTTCCTCTTGGAATACAGCTTCCTTGCTGTGAGGAAGCCCAAGCCACACTGAGAGGCCGTTTGTAAGGGTTCTAGTCAATGGCTGTAGCTGAGCACAACATGCTAATCATCCAAATCCAGCCACCAGAAATGTGAGTCACTGCCAGCTGTTCCAGTCTCCCAGCTTAGGACACAGACATCACGGAGGAGAGACAAACCAATTCTGCTGTGCTCTGTCCAAATTCCTATGGAATCTAGGAGAAGAATAAAAGGATTGTTTTTTTATGCCACTAAGTTTGGGGTGGTTTGCTATCCAGTAACCAGAAAATTAGAACAGTAACCCAAGAGCACACTATTATTGCAAATAATTCAAACCACAAAGATATAAAGTAAAAATGATAGATTCCCCTTTTATAATATGCCTACTATTCCATCTCCTTCCCTGGGGGTGACACTGTAACAGTTTAAAGTATATCCTTCTAAATTTTTTTCCATACATGTACATATGTATGTATAATAGAAATATATAGGTTTTGTGCTTTTTAAAGTGAGCTTACATAAAAAAAGCAACTTGCCATTTTTCTATTAATAATATGTCTCAATGACCTCTTTAAATTTGCAAAAGAACTTGAATTGGTAATACATTCACACGCTTCCAAAATGGCCTTCAATGACGTCTACCTCCTTGTACTCAAATCCTTCAGGAGAGAATATTCTCATGCTACACATCCGATAAAGGGCTGACAACTAGAATCTATACAGAACTCAGGAAAGTCAGCAAGAAAAAATCAAACAACCCCATTAAAAAGTGGGCAATGGACATGAACAGAAATTTTTCAAAAGAAGACAGACTAATGGCCAAGAAACACATGAAAAAAATGCTCAACATCTCTAATCATCAGGGAAATGCAAATCAAAACCACAAGGAGATATCATGTAACTCCAGTGAGAATGGCTTTTATCGAAGAGTCCCAAAACAATAAATGTTGGTGTGGATGCGGAGAGATAGGAACGCTCATATACTGCTGGTGGGACTGCAAACTAGTACAACCTCTGTGGAAAGCAATATGGAAATACCTCAAAGAGATACAAGTAGAACTACAATTCGATCCAGTAATCTCATTACTGGGCATTTACCCAAAGGAAAAAAAGACATTCTACAAAAAGACATCTGCATTAGAATGTTTATAGCAGCACAATTCACAATTGCAAAGATGTGGAAACAACCCAACTGCCCATCAGTACATGAGCAGATTAATAAAATGTGGTATATGTATACCATGGAGTTCTATTCAGCCACAAAAAACAATGGTGATCTAGCACCTCTTGAATTATCCTGGATAGAGCTGGAGCCCATTCTACCAAGCGAAGTATCACAAGAATGGAAATCAAGCACCACGATTCACCATCAAATTGGTTATTAACTGACCAACACTCTGTGCACGTATAGTAGTAACATTCCTCAGGTGTTGGACAGGTGGGAGAGGGGAGGAGGGGATGCGTATATTCACAGCTAATGGGTGCGGTGTGCACTGTCTGGGGGATGGACACAGTGAAGCTCTGACTCAGGTGGGGCAAAGGCGATATACGTAACCTAAACATTTGTACCCCCATAATATGCTGAAATTTAAAAAAACAAATACTTGTAAAGTCCCTTTCCACACTGAACCAGCATTGGCCTGTGAGATCAATAGAATATGGCAGAAATGATGTTATATGCCAAGTCCGAGATTAGGTTATAAAAGATACTGCAGCTTCCATCTTGGTCTCATGCTCTCTCTCGGGTCTCTCGTTGTAGGGCAAGGCAGCTGCTGTAGGGGGGGCAGTCCCATGGAGAAGCCCACATGGGAAACAACTGAGGCCTCTGGCCGAAAGCCAACAGCCAACAGCCAGGTGAGTGAATCTTAGAAACAGACCCTCCAGCCCCAGTCAAGCCGTCAGATGACTGCAGCCCTGGCTGACACTTTGCCTGCAATCTCATGAAAGACCCTGAGACAGAACCACCCGGGAAGGCCGATTCCAGATTCCTCACCCTCAATAACTGGGTGAGACGATAAATACTGTCTTCTGCTGCTGAGTTTTGCTGTAATTTATTGGCAGCAATAGATAACTAATGCACATGGTTCCAATTTTTTTCAGGTCTAAAAAAAAGGGATATAGCAAAAGCTCTTTGTCATTCCTACCTCTAAACACCCATTCCCTCATCCTCTGTCACCTCCTCCATCCAATTTATGGTAAGTCCTTGGGAAATGTTCAATTTATTGCCTTGGGTACAGAAGCAGACATCCCCTTGAGCTCTCAGATCTTCTAACCCAGGACAGGCTGTAGCAGTGTGACATTCCCTTCCAGCTGCTGCAAATCATACCTTCTTTCTCCCCCGGAACTGGGCCATTGGCCTTTTCAGTTTAGATACACCTTCCCTGCCAGCGCCGTAGACACCTACGAGCATCCCCACATCCTGTCTCAGATCTGGGGGTGGGGGCTTCCTCCCCCTTGCACACTAGTGGAAAATATTACCTGGCCTTTTTCTTCAACCTGTAGAAATCAGAAATCAACCATCACATTTCAACATCCAGAATCAGCCCATTTCCCTGGCCCCTCTCATGGTAATCACCCTGCATCCTGCCCCAGCCTTGCACCTTTCACTGGAGAATTCCCAACGTTTTATACCCCAGACTTCTCAGACTTTTGCCCCTCCAGACATCACTCAGACTGATCCCTCAGACTACCCACAACCGTCCTTTTGAAAACAAGCACTTATCTTTTAAGACTCAACTCAGGAGGCATCTCTGCGAAGCCCCCGCTAATATCCTCACTGGTCTCCCTGCATCCAGCCTGGCCCCTTCAAGTCTGCTGTCTGCTCTACAGCCTGAGCGACTGATTCAAACCTGAGACCTCCAGCCAACAGCCCTGTGAATGAATTATCTTAGAAACAGACCCTGTAGCCCCAGTCAAGCCTTCAGGTATCAAGGGTTTTTGATATCGTCCCCTACGTCCCTTAGGCCCTGTTTATTTCTTTCAATCTTTCTCTCTGTTGCTCAGATTAGGTAATTTATATTGATTTATCTTCAAGTTCACAGACTCTTCTTTCCTGTGACATCTCCATTCTGCTATTTAGTCCACCATCTATTAAGATTTTTCTGTCTTGTTTTCTATTTTGTTTTTTAGAGACAGGGTCTTTCTCTGTCACCCAGGCTGGAGTACAGTGGCATCATCATAGCTCACTGCAACCTCAAACTCCCGGGCTCAAGCGATCCTCCTGCCTCAGTCTCTTGAGCAGGTGGAACTGCAGGTGCTCACCACCATGCCCAGGGAATGCTCTTATTTTTATAGAGACCAGATCTCAATGTTGTTGCTCAGTCTGTTCTCGAACTCCTGTCTCAAGGGATCCGCCTGCCTCAGTCTCCCAAAGTGCTAGGATTACAGATGTGAGCCACCACACCCAGCCTACGTGAATGTTTAAAGCAGTTCGCTATGGTCTGAATGTTTGTGTCTCCCTCAAAATCTATTTGATGAAATCCTAACCGCCAAAGTGATGGCGATGTTATTAAAAGGTGGGATCTTTGGGAGGGGATTAGATCATGAGGGCAGAGCTGTCATAAATGAGATTAGTATCCTGATAAAAGAGGCCCTGGAGAGATGCCTTGTCCCTTCCACCATATGAGGACACAGTGAGAAGGCACCAATCAGAGAGCAAGCCTTCAGCAGACACTGAATCTGCTAGCACCTTGATCTTAAACTTTGGTTTTTTTTTTTAGACAGAGTCTTGCTTTGTTACCTGAACTAGAGTGCTGTGGCATCAGCCTAGCTCACAGCCACCTCAAACTCCTGGGCTCAAGCGATCCTCCTGCCTCAGCCTCCCAAGGTAGCTGGGACTACAGGCATGCGCCACCATGCCTGGCTAATTTTTCTGTTTTAAGTAGAGACAGAGTCTCACTCTTGCTCAGGCTGGTCTTAAACTGCTGAGCTCAAGCGATCCTCCCTCCTTAGCCTCCCAGAGTGCTAGGATTACAGGCGTGAGCCACTGTGCTCAGCCTCGGTCTTAGACTTTCTAGCCTCTGGAACTTTAAGAAATAAATTTCTGTTGTCTATAAACCACCCAGTCTATGGTATGATATTTTGTTATAGTAGCCCAAACGGACTAAGACATAGCTCTATTCACAATTTCCCCAAATTGGAAACAATTCCTTCAATGGGTAAATCAATAAACAAACCGTGGTATATCCATACAACGATCTGCAATTCGGCAATAAAAGGAAATGAAGTACTGATACCTGCAGCAACTTAGATAAATGTCAAAGGCATTATTCGGAGTGAAAGAAGCTAGTTTCAAGTCTATGGCCATACCACTTTCAAAAGGTTACATACTATGTGATTTCATTTATATGACATTCTCTAAAAGACGAAACGGTAGTGATGGGTCTGTAGTCACTATAGGTCGAGGTGGGAGGAGTGTGTCACTACAAAGGAAACATGAGGGTTTTTTGAGGGGTGATGAAACTGCTCTGCATCCTGTTTGTGGTGATGGTTACGCAAATGTACTCTTGTTAAAATTCATAGAACTATACACCTATATGGCAAAAGAAGGAAAAAAGGAAAAGAAAGAAAGAGGTAAATTTTACTGTACGTTAATTAAAACAAACAAAAAACTTGCGGCAGCCAGCCTCTAAGACGATCCACAATCATCCTCACCTCTTCCTTGTACCGACGCCCTCTCACGTTGAATAGGGCTAGCCTGTGTGACTAACAAAAATGGCAAGAGTGACAATGTGTGACTTCTGAGACTAGGCCATAAAAGACGTTGCAGCTTGTGTCTTGGTCTTTGGAATCACTCATTCTGGGGGAAGCCGGCCACACTGCTGTGAGGACCTTCGGGAAACCCCATGCAGAGGAACCGAGGCCTCCCACCAACGGCCAGCCCCAGCTTGCCGGCCACAGGAGCGAGCCACCTTGGAAATGGAACTTGCAGCCACAGTCAAGCCTTCAGATGTCAGCAGCCCTGGCCAATATCTGACCACAACCTCCCGAGAGGCCCTGATTCAGAACTGCTCAGCCAAGCTACTTCCAGATTCCTGACCCACAGAAGTTACGAGAAATAAAACGTGATTATCATTTTAATTTTACTGGCTTTGGGGGTTATTTGTTAGGCAGCAATGGATAAATAATATAAAAGCTTAATCAGATACATCACTCTTCTCTGCTCAAAACCTTCCAATGGCCTCTCAGGTCACTCACAAAAATCCAGAGGCAAGGTCCGCTAAGGTCGGTCCTCACCTCCTGTCCCCCTCCCTGTCCCCGGAACCTGCCAAAGTCATCTCCGCGTCAGGCCTTCTGCCCTGGCTGGTCCTTCTACCTGGACTGCTCTCCCCCGATGTCCACATGGTGCACTCACTCACCTCGTTCAGGCCTCTGCTCCAGTGTCACCTGCACACAGAGGCCTTCCCTGACCACCCTAGTCACTCTTTTTCCTCGTTACCCTATTTCGTTCTTCTTCAGTCTTCATCACCCCCTTACATATATTTGTTTGTTTCTTATCTGTTTCTCCTCCACTAGATGCACGTTCCACAGGAAGAAGACTTAATTCATAACGGTGCAATGGCTTAGTATGTATTCTCATTTTGCAGATGTGAACACCGAGTCCTGCAATTACACAGTGGATTAAGGCTAAAGCTCGGTCTTGCACCCACGCCTTTAGACTCCAACCTTAGTGTCCTTTCCAAGGGGTCATCTG
>CAUYSK010026720.1:0-10933 GCA_963575035.1 Avahi laniger | reverse complement strand
GAGACGGAGGCCCGCTACAGCTCCCAGCTGGCCCAGATGCAGGGCATGATTGGCAACGTGGAGTCCCAGCTGGCCGACATCCGCTGCGACCTGGAGCGGCAGAACCAGGAGTACAAGGTGCTGCTGGACGTGAAGGCCCGGTTGGAGTGCGAGATCAACACGTACCGGGGCCTGCTGGAGGGTGAAGACTGCAAGTGAGTACACAGCCAGAGGTGTATGATGAAGCTGTACCCATGTGAGTCTACTGCTCAGCTGGGCACTGTGCAAAGATTGCATAGCTGGGAAAGGAAATTATGCCTTCGTACCAGACATGCTCAAACAGAGCTCAAAAAACATAATATGATCATCACTTAAAACATAAAATGGTTTGGTAGCAACAATTGTTTGATACATAAACTGAAATTGTACAGCCAAGTCTTTGCAGTCTATGTGATGACAGGTATGATTGCATGACATGCGATCAGTGTCTTACTTTTTATAATACTGTATTGTGCAGAGGGTGTCTTTCCATACTCTACCTTCTTTGGCCCTATAATTACCACTGGGTAGCTTGGGGCAGTATTTCCCTCATTCTATAGGTGAAGGAACTGGGGCTTGGAGAAGGAAAACTTGCTGAGGTCTCCAGCTAGAAATGTCCAGTTCTGAGCGTAGAAGTCAGACTTTCGGAGTCTCTGTCTAGCACCTGGGCGCTCTATGATGTGGAGACCATTAACTCGGTAGTTAACTTTGTAGCAGAGAGCCTGTGCCTTCTCTGTTCTAGGCCAGGCCAAGTCCTGACAGGTATTCCACTCTTGGGGGTTCTCTGGTATACGGTTTTAAATCTCCTTCCACTCACCTTTCCGCATCATCCTCTGTCTCCAGGCTGCCCTGCAACCCCTGTGCCACAACCAACGCGTGCGGCAAGCCCATCGGGCCCTGCGTCTCCAGTCCCTGCACACCCTGTGCCCCTCCTGTCCCTTGCAGCCCCTGTGTCCCACGCCCCCGCTGTGGGCCCTGCAACTCCTTCGTGCGCTAGAACCCAGGGGATGCCAGAGGAGTGAGGACGCAGGCCCAGCGTTCCAGAGAACAGAGAAACACAGTTTGCTGGAGTGGCCCCAGTAAGGCAGCCAAGAAACTCACCTGAAGCCTCCAGCCTCACCCTGTTACTTCACGGGAGTCTGTTCCTTCCTCTGCCTGCCTGGAGATTTCTCTTACGTGCCAGCGGCCCTCCCTGGTAACCTCCTAATAAACGTGATTTCCCTGGCAAAGCAGACGCTTTTCTCATTGGTATTCATTTGTTTCAAGGTGCTCATCACTTGGGTACTCTATAAAAAGCCACTTGAAAGACAGACCATATAATGGTCTGACTCTTGGATACAGGAGCTGTTCCATGCCTGGCGGGCAGACGGCTGGCCTGGCGCCCTGGCCCCGAGGGTGAGGCAGGCAGGCCGGCCGGCAGGAAGACAGGTGTTGTCACTGCAGAACTGTGGTCCCTATCTCCCCTTGGCCAGTCCTGCATTTTCCCCTTGACCTGGACAACTTCCAGAGCTGCTGGTATCCAAATATGAACGCAGGAGGCCTGAGTGAGCCGGGGGCTGGCCAGAGAGGCTCTGGAAAACGCATCTTTTTCCAGCAGGAGTTTTGGGTCCAGTGCCGAATCATTCTGGCTTATTGTTGGTTCAGGAAGTCCCAGCAAAGGGACCCTCTGGCTAGCCCTGCCACGCCCAGGACTTCCTCTCTGCCTTGTGTGGTGGATCGTTACCAGCCTGGGCTACCCGGAGCTCTCTGCTCCTTCCCAACTCTGAGTCTTAGAGACCCCATCAACTCTTCCTTTGAAACTTTGGCCTTTCTCAGTTCAGTCCAGCCAGTACCTGTTGATACCTACTTTGTGCCGGCACTGGGAGGTGGGGTGGGAGAGACAGATGAAGAAAGACACAGTTCCCGCCTGCGACGTATTCACCATCTGTTACAAGGGATAAAACCAGTCCCCACGTGATACCGCTGTAAATCCCAGTCCCTTGGCACTGTAAACAGCTAGGCAGGTGTCAGAAGGGGCAGCACTGGGGGCTGAGGGCATCACAGCTTGTCAAGAAAGGGCATCTTTAACCCTAATGACGACCCACACATGTGGGAAGCACAGACTTCCTGAAACCTCAGGGGATGCTCACTTTTCCCACTAACCTTCCTACTGCCGAGGCTTTCCCAGGCAGCTGTCAGACTCCACTTGGGTGAAACATGATCTTGTGTTCTAAAATAAATGAACTGAAATTACACACACACACACACACACACACACACAAACACACACACACACATATGTAGATAGATAGATAAAGCAACTATTCTTTCTATCATAATTTCTCCCTTGAGTCTTATTTTTAAAATTGAAGTTCCAGGGGGGATTCAGATTTGCACACGTTGCCACTTGGCTTGTGAGAAGCCACTGACCTGGGAGTGCTTCTCTGCTATGATTCACCCCCTGTCTGTGATTTCCTGCACATCCAAGGTCAAACTCCGTCTGCAGGCCCCTGTAATTTTGCTTGTTTCTTTATTCCACATCCTGCTTACATATATTATTTTGCAATAATACAAAAGTCATGCTGATAGCTCCTGTGCTAGGTAGAATAATTGCCCCCCACCCCAACTGCCACCAAAGATGTCCATGTTCTAATTTCTGGGCTCTGAGCCCAGGAAATCAAGGTTGCAAATGGAATTCGAGCTGTTCATCGGCTGACTTTATGATAGGGATTTATCCTGGATTATCAGGTGGGCCCAGTGTCATCACAAAGGCTCTTAAAAGCACAAGAGGGAGGCAGAAGAGAGTGAGAGGGATGTATGACTGGGGACAAAGGTCAGCTGTGGGAAGAAGAACTTGCCCCGTCCTTGCAGGCTTTGAAGATGGAGGAAGGTGCCAGGAGCTAAGTAGTGCAGGAAGTCTCTAGATGCTGGGAAGGCAAGGAAATGGACTCTCCCCTGGAACACAGCTCTGCCAACACCTCGATTTTGTTTATGATTGTGACAAAATATACATCACATAAAATTTACCATTTTAGCCATTTTTATACACAGTTCAGAGACATTAAGTACATTCACATTGTTGTGCGACCATCACCCTTATCTGTGTCCAGAACTTTCATAATCCCAAACTGAAAGTCTGTACTCATTAAACAATAAATCCCTCTTCTCCCCAGCCCCTGGTAACCTCTATTCTACTTTCTGTCTCTATGAAATTGACTGTTCTAGGGAACTTTATAAGCAGAATCATACAATATTTGCCATTTTGTGTCTGGCTTATTTCATTTGGCATAATGTTTTCAAGGTTCATCCATGTCGTAGCATACATCAAAATTTCCTTCCTTTTAAGGACTAAATAATAATCCATTGTATGATTGTGCCACATTTTGTTTATCTATTCATCTGTTAATGGATATTTGGGTCATTTACATCTTTTGGCTATTGTGAATACTACTACTATGAACACTGGTGTACATAGATCAGTTCAAGTCCCTACTTTCAATTCTTTTGTATATATACCTAGAAGTCAAATTGCTGGATCATGTAGCAATTCTGTATTTAATTTTTTAAGAAACCATCACACTGTTTTGTATAGTGGCTGCACCATTGAACATTCTTACTAGCAATGCACAAAAGTTCCATTTTTCCACATCCTTGCCAACAATAAAATCCTTGTTACTTTATGTTGTTTTTGGATGGTAGCCATCTTAATGAGTGTGCAGTGATACCTCATTGTGATTTTGATTTGTATTTCCACAATGATTAGTGATGTTGAGCATCTTTTTTATGTGCTTATTGGCCATTTATATATCTTTTTTGGAGAAATATCTATTAAGTCCTTCACCCATTTTTTAATTCGGTTTTTATTTTGTTGGGTTGTACAAGTTCTTTATAAATTCTGGACATTAATCCCCATCAGATATATGATTTGCAAATATTTTATCCCAGTCCGTGAGTTGCCTTTTTACTCTCTTGACAGTGTCCTTTGATGTGCAAAAGTTTTTAATTAGGATGAAGTTCATTTTATCTATTTTTCTTTTGTTGTTTGTGATTTTGATTTCATATCCAAGAAATCATTGCCAAATCCACTATTATAAAGCTTTTTCTATATGTTTTCTTTCAAAGAGTTTTATAGTTTTAGCTCTTGTATTTAGGTCTTTGATCCTTTTTTGCATATAGTATAAGGTATGGGTCCACCTTCTTTCTTTTGTTGTGCATATCCAGTTTTCTCAGCACAATTTGTTGAAAAATCTATCTGTCTTCATTGAATGATCTTGATACCCTTGACAAAAATCATTTGATCATAAATGTAAGGGTTGGTTTCTGGGCTCCCTATTCTATTCCATTGGTTTATAAGTCTGTCTTTATGCCAGAACCACACTCTTTTGATTATTGTAGCTTCACATTAAGTTTTAAAATAGGAAGTGTGAGTTTTCCAACTTTATTGTTCTTTTTAAAGATTGTTTGGTTACATGAGGTCCCATATAAATTTTAGGATGGATGTTTTTATTTCTGAAAAAAAATTCCATTGGGATTTTGATAGGGATTGCATTGACTGTTGATTAGATAGCTTTGGCTAGTATTATCATCTTAACAATAGTAAATCTTCTAATCCATGAACATGGTGTGTCTTTCCATTTATTTATGTCTTTTTAAATTTCTTTTAGCCATGCTATGAGTATACGTGTCTTTTGCCTCCTTGGCTAAGTTTATCCTTAAGTATTCTATTTCTTTTGATGCTATTATAAATGTAATTTAAAAAAAAAAATTTCCTTTTCAGGTTGTTCATTGCTAGAAATGTGACTTGATGCCTTAATTTTAACACAGCATGTGACCTTGATTTTAGACGCATTTTAAACTTCTGACCTATAGAACTTTAAAGTAATAAACTTGTGTTGTTTTAAGCCACTAACTTTGTGGTAATTTATGATAGCAGCAATGGGAAAATAATACAACTCTTGTCTATCGAACATCTACTATGGGTTAGGCAAAATAATAGGAATTATCTTAATTAATCCTCATAACAATGCTGGACATTAAGCCCATTTTATGGATCAGGGAACTGAGCTTTGGAAACTTGCTCAACATCACAGTTGCTTATTAGCAATTAAAGGATTTGAACCAGGTTCTATGTGTAGTTGCACATAAGACACCACTATAAAGTATGGAGAATGATTTTTACAAGTCAGAGCAGAACGAATACATACAGGTCAATGACATTCTTCAAAATTGTCCCCTATGCACAAAGTCCAACTAATTTTTGGCAATTCTCTTTAGGAACTGGCGTTAGAGTCAATTATAAGCCACAATCATAAGGAGGTTTTTTTTCTTGTTTGTTTTTTAAATTATCTAATTTGATTGTCTACTTCATTCACAAGGTTTCTCTTTGAATGGCTTCAAACAAGTCAAACCCATCCTGAAAGTACAAAAGTTTTGCTATTAATAAATTGGGTATTAAAAAGATACAGACATTGCCAAAACAAAAATCTCAAAACACATTTTGAATAGAGATAGCATCCTGGAATAAAGAAAAATTCTGGCCAGAGGCAAAACTTATAGGATTTGTAAATTTGCATGCTTTTTAAAAAGAAAAATCTCAACGTTTGCAGCTTTGCCTTAATTTTGTAAATAAACATGTCCTACCTCTCCTAAATACCTCCACGTGGCTTTTAAATTATCTCCAGGTGCTCTGTCATCATCATCAATCACACAGCATGGCAGTGGTTCCCAACTTTGGCTGTGCTTTGGATTCACCCGGGAACATAAACAAATTTTGAGGATTGCGTTTGCCCTCCAAGGGTCTGATTTAATTGGTCTGGGACTCAGCCTGGCCACTGGGAGTTTCAGATTCTATAAAGGTGCTGAGGCTTTCATGAGCCAAGTTGAGACCCACTTACCAGACAGAACCTGGATTCTAGTTCTGACTTGCCCCCTTGACAGCTCTGTCTTTGAACAAGACACATGGCTTCTCTGAGCTTTATTTCCTCACAGGTAAAGTGGAGATAACCGTCTCTCCTCTACTTACTTTATATACTTGCCAGGAGGAGCATGGAAATTGTGTTTATGGAAACACTTTGTACACCAGATATTTTTATTAGGATTATTAATCATTTTGGTTATTGCTGGTCCCAACACATAGCTAAGCTTCTTAAGGGTAGAAAAGAACAGTTATCTTTTTATTTTTCGGTTTTATGCCCAACAGTAGAATTTATATACTGTCTGATTGTCTTTCACACCACCAGTTCCTTCTTCTTTAAACCCAGCTCTGCACCAGGAGTGTATGTTCTACTCAGCATTATTTGACATTTGTTGGCCCCAGGTTCTTCTTGTGATGGGGGCTCAGATTCCTTCTCAGTTGGCTGGGCTATTTGGCATGTCTAGTGGTCTTTGGTGATCTATTTTATGGGTTCCTGGGCTGTCCTGGTCTAAATTCTTAGCCTGCTGTGCATATCACTCTTGGATATTTGACTTTTCCCTGAGTTTACCTCTGGAATATTTTTGCTGATTATTTTTCTTTTTTTTTTTTTTTACCCCCTACAATCTTATATTTGCTATGGGATAGAACTAAGGCACTTTTTTTCATCCTTATACCTGGGGTCAAAGCCATCACTTGAGTTCCTTGTGGCCTGAGGCTGTTGTTGGCATCTATGGGAAGAGCAGCAGGGTTGCCCAGGAGTGCTCAGCATTTTCTTCTATAAAAACCAATCCCTTCACTTCCAGGAGTCGTGGCTCATGACAAGCTCATAGAATTTGTTACTTTTTAACTCCCAGTTTACTAAGGAGTAGAGCCATGTGCAGGAATCCTAGGTGTCTTCCTGTCTGTGTGCTCACAGCTGACATTGGAAGCCCCGATCTCTATTCTGCACTTTCTCCCAGCTCTTGTGTTTTCTCCCACCCTAGCCTAGGTCAGAGTCTCATCTCTCTAACTTATAATCAGTGATGAGTCAGACAGACTTGAGTCTGTTTATTTATATCATTTCGGACAAGTTCAATTTCCACCCAACATCTCAGATTCTTCATCTCTGGTACATGGTGACAATAATGGAATCTGAACATCCGGGGTTTGAGGTGAGGATGAAATACTACGTGTGAAGGTACTCAGCAGACCATCAAACTAGAAAGTGATCTATTGATATTCATTGCCTTACTATCTGGCTGTCTGACACTAGTTTTATCCTCCAAAATTCAGCTCCTTCTAGCTTTAGAATTATTTGATTCTTTAGACTTCTTTGGTTCTGGGAAACAGAACTTACTTTGGAGGTAAACTTTTACAGAGTTAAAATTTTGGGTTTAGGAAGGTAGGCTTTCTCCTAGGTTCTAAATCACCTTAGGTCATGTGATTGAGCATCTTCATTGCTTAGATGTTCATAAAAGGTCTAATTTCACATCTAGACATATCAATCAACTATGCAAAAGGATAGTTGTTTCCCTGTGGAGAAAGGTAAATGAGTGAAACTTGGTCTTAGTTCAGGAAGGTACCATGGAGAGTAGCTCGGTGCCAAAAGGCTTAGCCAGAGAGGCCTTTGGAGGACCGATGGGGTGTAAAGGGGGTGGAGAACAGGGCCCTAAAAGGAATCAGAATGAAAAACTACAAAACAAGGGGCAATGAGCAGCAATGAATCTGAGATTTCCTTTCCCTCACAAACCCAGAGAAATCTTTGTGCTAAATATGAGGTTTTTGCAGTGTGTTTAGGTGTTCAGGATCAGGACTCAGACACTCGAGTTGCTCAAATCTCTGCTCCAACCCTTATTGGCTATATCTTGGGCAAATTTTGAGCCTTTCACAATTTGCTTCCTGATCTGTACAATGGGAATAATAGGCCAAACTTACAGGGTTGTTGGGAGGATCAAATGAGAAATGTGCCAAGGTGCTTAGCACCTAGTTTGGCACCTGATAAGTATTCATGAAATGGTAGAATCATCACCATCATCGTCATCATCAACAATAACAACACTGCCATCATCATCATTATTATAGATGCTTGCCCAGAGCTGTGAGGCTGGAAGATTCCCAGAGGACGAGTAGGGACTGTTTCAATGCCAGACCAGAAAGGAGGCTTTGGTGATAATATAATTCCATGGTCCTCCTCCAGAACCACCCCAAATAATGAACCTGACAAGATTAGACACTTAACAGAGAAGGTAGGGGACAATGGTCATCAATCAACTTCCTATTCCAGCCACTAAGTTAATGTCAAAATTTGCATTTTTGTTGATTGATTTATGAGTAGTGTTCTGTGTCCCTAGTGCTTACAAGGTGCGTGAGTGAGGTTTGCTCACCACTGGGGTAGTGTGGGCAATGTGCCCAGGTATCTACTTAACAAAGTCGAATTTTCACAAAATACTTCATCTGGGTACTCTGGGCCAACAGTAGAAAGGATGAAGTTTACAGAAATAGTCATCATCACTCCCTCCCATAACCATGTTCATACACAGTATATTACTCAACTTTCACACAAAAAAACTATGAGGTAGGCAGCATTATTATGATTTCCACTTAAGAGATGAGAAAAACAAGACTAAAAAAAGGAAATTGACTTCTCTGAGCTCATCTCATAGGTAAGGATGTAAATCCAAGTCATTTATCTTCAAATGTGTGGTTTTTTTGGGAATGACATCTGCAAGATGATAGAATCGGAAGCCCGCATGGACACACTGATTCAACAACGATATGCAGATCAATTCCCTTTGTGAGAAATTCAGTAACTAGTTGAGAGGTTCTTGCACCTGGGTGAGTGCCAAAGCAGCCAATCAGAGCTGGTAGAAAGATTTTAGACACCCTCTCACAATAATCCATACCTCCCAGCTTCGTGTCATGATCAGGAAGAAACCCCTAGCTCCCAGCTCCTGGGTGGGAGGGAAGGAAAGGACTAGACCATATGTCCAACATTCAGATTTTTCTGGGGGCTGCCAAGGCATTAGCTTCTGATTTGCCTGTGGTAGAGTGCAGATGGGACCCAGCAAACACTATACACAGGAGCCACTGAGAATAAAGATGGTGATTTGAACTAGCACAATGACACTCAGCACACCTCCTTTCCCAGCCCAATGCAGAGTGAGGCAGTGAAAAACTCTAGATCCCAGGTTCCTCCTGGGGAGAGAACGAGTTGGACTGTGTGTCTGGTATTCTGAATTTTCTGAGGACTGCCTGAGGGATGGGCTTCTGTCTCACCTGTGTCAGTGTGCTGACGGAACTGGGCATACTCAAGATGCCTGGAGGCTGCAACAAACCAGTATGGTATTTTAGACCAGCACAAAGACTGGAGAGGCCCCCACGTCTCTGGCAAGGCAGATCGGAGAGGGTCTACTCCTGTATGAGGACAGCCCATGAAGAATGGGACAGGTGGCTGTTTTGTCTAATGCACAGATACCAACACAAAGAGTCAAGGAAAATGAAGAAACAGGGAGATATGTCCCAAACAAAGATATGAAATAATTCCTCCGAATAATGGGGACAGCCTTTCAGATAAGGTCACCATGGATACAGAGATAGCTCTGAGCACCTCATTCTGGTTTTCCTCTCTTGGCGAGTCTAAGGCGTTATGCTTTATATATGTGCTTAACTCTTCCAGCTGGGCTAGCACACTTCTGGACTATTCTCCCCCAAATTTTCCTTCTAGATATTTCTTCTCTTTCTCACCTGTTGCTGCATTGCAGGTTGGCAAACGTTTTTATTTTAGGCTTTATAGGCCCTATAGTCTCTGCTGCAACTACTCAGCTCTGTCAGAGTAGTGCAAACGCAGCCATATGCAATACCTAAATGAATGGGTATGGCTGTGTTCCATTAAAACTTTATTTATAAGAAATGCAGCAGATCAAACTTGGCCATGGGCCATAGTTTTCCAATCTACCCCTTTAGTGCGATTCCCATTCATTCCCCCAATTTCCATTTTGCTTTCTTATTTTCCAACCAGGAACATACAATTGTTCTCAATCTCTCCATGTGTTGGTAAATTCCCTAAACTCCAACGAAGAGCAATGCTCAGGATCCTTACAGCTAACACAGGACGAGTTTCTGGTGTAAGGTCAAGTTGAACTGAACACTGAAACATGAATAGACTTGGGAAGAGAGGGCACTTTGAACAGTATTCACCCAAAGCTCTCTTTCCAAGGAGTACAGTGGCAGAATCTTGTGGGTGAGGAGTTTGATTCCCAGACGACTCCACCCCATGTCCCTGGCTGTCCTCCCCTCTGAGTAATGGGGAGAGCCTTTGGGGCTGTAATAATTCCACCTCCTTTGAAGCTATCTGATGAAACTCTGATTTCACCAACCACTGGCACCGAGGAAGAGTCTGGTGTGACACAAGCTGAATGGAATAATTTTATGGGATGAGGGGGACTCTTTGGAAGCATCTAAATAGCATATTTTGGAGAAAAATTAGCTAAAGCATTAGGAAATGAAACTATGCTGTATGCCAAGCCCCCACCCACCATTAGGGGTATAAAAGGACCATAGAGAAAGGAGAGCCTCAAACAGCACTCACGTCCACGTGTAGAAGCTCACCTGCTCTCCCATTACCTGTCCCAGCACCATGTCTCTCACCTGCTGCCGGCCCAGCCTCAGCTGTCGCACCAGCTGCTCCTCCCGGCCCTGCGTGGCCCCCAGCTGCCACACCTGCACCCTGCCTGGCGCCTGCAACATCCCCGCCAACGTGGGCAACTGCAACTGGTTCTGCGAGGGCACCTTCAATGGCAGCGAGAAGGAGACCATGCAGTTCCTGAACGACCGCCTGGCCAGCTACCTGGAGAAGGTGCGTCGGCTAGAGCGGGAGAACGCGGAGCTGGAGAGCCTGATCCGGGAGCGGTGCCAGGAGCAGGACCCCTTGGTGTGTGCCAACTACCAGTCCTACTTCCAGACCATTGAGGAGCTCCAGCAGAAGGTGAGGGCCGGGCCATGTGGGGGCCCAGCAGCTGCTGGCCCTCTTTGAACAATAAGACA
>CAUYSK010026717.1:0-52577 GCA_963575035.1 Avahi laniger | reverse complement strand
TGTGTGTCCCCCGCTGAATCTGCACCAATTCCCCTCGCTGTTTTTGTGGGAGAGCGCTCCGATTGTGTGTAGCAGACCGGGATCTACATCTCCCTCTCTGGAAGCAGGGATCCGGGAGGCTACCCTAACTCCGCCATTTTTTCTCTCCCGCAAACATATTTTTTTTTGATAAAAACTATTCTAATAGATGTGAGGTGATAGCTCATTGTGGTTTTAGTTAGCACTTCCCTAAAATTAGTGATGCTGATCATTTTTTCATGTATGTTGGCCATTTGTATGTCTTCTTTTGAGAAATGTCCTTTTAGTTCTTTTGCCCATCTTTTAATTAGTTTTTTTTTTATTATTGAGTTGCTTGAGTTCCTTATATATTTTAGATATTAACCCCTTATCAGATATATGATTTGTAAATATTTTCTACCATTCTGTGGGTTGTCTCTTCATTTTGTTAATTGGTTCTTTTTTTTCTTTTTTGCTGTGCAGAAACCTGTTAGTTTGGTGCCATCCTATTTGTCTATTTTTGCTTTCATTACTTATGCTTTTGAGGTTCATATACAAAAGATCATTTCCCAGACCAATGTTATAGTACTTTCTCCCTATACTTTTTTCTAGTAGTTTTATAGTTTCAGGTCTTATATTTAAATCTGTTATCCATGTCGAGTTCATTTGTGTGTATGGTATGAGACAAGTGACCAATTTCATTCTTCTGCATGTGGATATCTAGTGTTCCCAACACCATTTATTGACAAGACTATCCTTTACCCTTGTGTGTTCTTGGTACCTTTGTCAAAAAATTCATTGATCATAAATATGTGGTTTTATTTTTGGCCTTTCTATCCTATGCCATTAGATAAAGTGCTTGTTTTTATGCCAGTATCATGCTGTTTTGATTACAGTAACTTTATAATATGTTTTAAAATCAGAAACTGTGTTGCCTCCAGCTTTGTTCTTTTAGCTCAAGATTATTTTACCTATTCAAGGTCTTTTGTGGCTCAATAAATTTAAGGATTGTGGTTTTTATTTCCATAAAAAAATTATGCTGGAATTTTGATAAGTATTACATTGTATCTGTAGGTCACTGTGGGTAATATAGACATTTTTATAATTCTTCTAATCAATGAACACAGAATGTGGTCCCATTTATTTGTGTTTTTTTCAGTTTCACTTATCAAGGTTTAATAGTTTTCAGTATACATATTTTTATCTCATTGGTTAAATGCACAGCTAGTATTGATTTTTTTTTTTTTGGTTGCTATTGTAAATTAGAATGTTTCTCAAATTTCCTTTTTTGAATAGTTTGTTGTTAGCATATAGAAATGATACTGATTTTTGTTTGTTGATTTTGAATCTTGCCATTTTACTGAATTTGTGTATCAATTCTGACAGGTTCTTTTGGTAGAGTCTTTAGGGTTTTCGACATATTAGATCATGTGGTTAGCAAATAGAGATGACTTCACTTATCCTTTTCTTTTAGAAGGGCTTATATTTCATTCTCCTGCCTAATTTCTCTGACTCGGCCTCTCAGTATGTACTAGGTTGAAAAGAAGTTGTGAAAGTAGGCATTTTTGTCTTGTCCCTGATCTTAGAATAAAAGCTTTCAACTTTTCACCATTTATAATGATGTTAGCTGTAAAACTGTTATATATGACCTTTATTACGTTGAGGGACATTTCCTCTATACCTAATATGTTGAATTTTTATCATGAAAAGGGATTGAATTTTGTCAAATGCATTTTCTTCATCTAGTTGTATGATGCTAATGTGATAAAGGAATTCAAGACATGGATGCTGTTGAAGCAGCGAGGGATCCAAGAATGGGAGCACGGGTGTGGACAGAGTTAGAGTAGCTTTGTGCTTGAGCAGGTTCTAGCTATATATGGCAGGTCATCTGGTTCCCGTGGCGCAGGCACGCCTGCTGCTACACTGATAGCAGTATGCAAGGTGCAGATGCTTATGAAATAGTTGGAGAGCCAAGAATGGGAACACAGGCATGCACAAAGTTCAATCAGCTCCAGGGTTAGAGTGGGATCTAGCTTTCTATGGTGGCTGAGTCAGTGCCTGGAGCGTGGGCATTCACAGTGAGGGCTTGGCTCTGGGGCCTGGAGTGCTATAGAGTCCCAGAAAATAACCTCAAAATCACCTACAGATTGTTCCTTGATTATTCAAATGTTTTCTTGTTTACTACATACAGGATTACAATCTCAAATGGAATATCCTTGCTTCCTTTTTCTACATACAGGGGTTTATAAATGTTTTCTAAAACGGGACAGATAGTAAATATCACAAGCTTTGCAGGCTAGGGGGTCTCTGTTGCAAATATTCAACTTTGCTATTTTAATGAGAAAGGAGCCATATGCAATACACAAGCAAATGGGTGTGCCTGTCTTCCAATAAAACTTAATTTACAAAATAAATCAACGACCCAGATTTGGTCTATGTGTCATAATTTACTGATACTTTCTCTCTAATATATTTTCCCTCATTCAAAATATTGTTCAAAATATATTTTATTGTTAGGACTTGGAGGACCAAACCACTTTGCCTACTCTCTAATATTTGCAGCCACTCTAAAAGATTAAATGAATAAGAAATTTAAATGAAAGTATTAGCAGAAACTGCTATGAAATGTTATGTATATGTTTGTCTTCTTTCTGCTATTACAATATAAACCACTCAGAAGTGGAACTCCAAGTTTCCCAATTCTATACACAAAAAAGATGAACAAAAATAGGTCATGATCATGGTGATCAAAATGATATTAATGTAAACTTCTTAAAAAGTATTCAATTGATGTTCGTCATCAAAATTCTTAGCAAAGAGAAGGACATTCACTTTAAACCTTTCCTTGATCTATTTCTGGAGTGATCAGGTAGTTTGTGGCATACCCAAGGGAAGAACAGACATCCACGCGGTATTAATCCTCTTTCTTTGATTCCTAAGACCAGATGAACGGACACAAGGAAAATAAAATCTAACATATGGTACGTGCATGAGACTGCGTTTGGTACAAATATGTGTATTTACAACACTTATTGGGGCTACTTGGTTAGAACAGCAATAAAAAATTAATCCAAGAACACACGCCAATATTAAGGCTCATCACAACTTCTTTTAATTATGAGTTAACTTAAAGATGTTAGCTAAATACTTCCACAGCATTCCATTCTCCCCAATAATCCATTGACAAGCTCTCTTGATGTAAATCCAGTGTATCTTTAGCAGGGAAATAAATCTAGTTCCAATCACCAAAGTGATCATAATATTATAGTTCCCTAGATACTGAATTTAGCATATGCATCCCCATCCTTCTGGAGAGTTCTGGGTAACATATGGTTTATATGCTCTTTGTAAAAGAGCCCTGGCTCAGTTTGGTTTATTTTGAAGTCATGAGGGACTGAACCCTACTCCTCCATTCCCATACTAGGGCCTTCAGTGCATTGTAGGGCCTTCATGCATGTCCCTACCATGCCCTGAGGTAGACTGCATTTGTGTTGAGCTCTCAAAACAGGAGGGCTTGTATTTCTCCCTCCCACACGATACTGTCAAGTCTAGGTATCTTCAGCTAAAATCAAATGACTTCCACAAATGTAGTCTATAAAGAAAATAAAATATCAACACAGGGAGGCAAAAACCTGTATTTCTAGTACCTCTACTCTTCAACCTAATTTTCCTTTGGTTAACATTTAATTGCTACTTTGGAATATATGCTTAAAACAAGTGGAGTTCATCACTGTTCTCCCCGTGTCTAGCACAATGTCTATCAATATGTTTATTTAATAAGCAATTAAATCAATGATCTTAAAAATGACAAATTAATGGTTCTTTACAAGATTTTATTCTATCTCTCAATTGAATTTTGTTTTATCATCTGTTGCAACCAGATTAAATTGAAACATTAAAGCTAAGCTTTCCATACTTCTTTGTTTTTTAATCAACCAATACTATATGGCTAGGGTAGAATTATTAATGAAAAGGATATAAAATTACTTTCTTTGTCCCCACTGGTGAGGAATACAAAGACTCAGAGGGGAGAATATATTTTCCATTTTAGTCCTGAACCTCTTATAAAATCATTTATTTCATTCATGAAAAAATCCCTTCTCTTTTTAATAAGACTGAGAAAATCAAAAGGAATTTCCCCTAGCATATTAAAACAGAATTACCTTCATGTTTGCTAGTGTTCTGTATACATATATTTTCCTTTGCCATTCCACCTTAAGTTTGAGTACAAACAAGGTGTGCCTAGAGGAAAAACATAGTAGTTTAAGGAATCATTTTAATCCCAAATTTCACGTGAATTTATTTTTTTTCATGTTTAGAATTCACATGGAAGTCAAACTTCCATGAGCCAGGACACTGCACTATAACTCCGGGAAAGGGAGACCACACATAACTGAGGCAGTAGATTGACCCCTATCTACAAGTCTTGTGGAATGCTATTTTGTGGGGCTATTTATCTTTCAATATCTTATCCCTTTATACATAAGAAGTATATACTACCATGGCTTGTCTAGACTACTCTGCCTCGACTTTCCCAATGTTGCCTTTTACTTCCTTCTCTCTGGAATAGAGCTGTTCCTAAGGACAGCTGATGCATTCTCACTTTAGTCTGAAGAGAATGCTGTTCAAGAGGCAAATACAGAGTGGAAATAATTCTTTACATCTTTACAGCCCTATAAATACTTTTAGTGCAGAAAGGAGAGAAAAGTAAATATTTCAATTGAAAAATAAAAAATGTGACTGTACTTATCAAGGTTCTTATAGGCACCAACCTTTTGCCCTACACGTGCACAAGAAGTTTAAACATGCAAATGAAGTGTGTGTACTTGTATAATCAATAAGAACAATGGAAGTTTTAGACATAGTCACTCTTCTTCACTTGCTTGTAATGTAGTAGAAACAAAATTTACCCACTTAAAATAGTAAAAGTATAGTTAACTTAGATACTTATGGTTAGTGTAATAGATGTTCAAAAAAGGGAAATAGATTGTGTACATAGTTACATAGAGTCACTTTTGATTTCTCTATCAGTGACATTCAAAAACAATCTTTGTTGTCTACCTATTCAATTACTAAAAGAATGTTCTTACTTATTCAAACTGCTAAAGCTGAACCCTTCCTAGAAAAAATAAATATAATCTATTATTCCATAGAACATAACACAGAGGCTAAGCACACAAATTCTGTAGCTGGGCTGCCTGCACACATGTTTTGACTTTATTAGATACATGGCCCAGGGAAAGATGCTTGACCTTCCTGTGTCTCAGTTTCCTAATTTGTAAAATGGAGCATTTCTAGACTATTTATCATAGGATTATGCTTAAGATTAAATAAATTCATATCATTTTTAATACAGTGCTTGTTGGTAAGTACTTTAAGTATTCACTACTATTTCTAGAACACTGCTTGATGGTAAGCATTATGTAAGCATTTTCTGTCATTTCTGGTTTCTACCACCCCATGGTTGACTTTCCCCAAGATGTCAAATGTAATTTGGGAATGATAAATCCACACAGAACTCTAACAATTGGAAGTCCATGTTTGCTAAATGAAAGACTCCAACCTAAGCAGGATACAGATAGGGTGAGTGTGCCCAGAAGGCATTGGAATATGTGATTGGAAAAATTGGCCTGATCCCCCATTTTTTTTGAGAAAAGAAACAGGGTTATCTTAGAGCATTAAGAAGCCTTCACATCTAGGGGCTGACAACTTGGATCAAAATACTGAAGCTATGTCTCAGTGTGCTATTTTTATGACTGGCTGAAGCCTCTGCTAGCCAGGGGAGGCTTGTGTGCATTACTCCTTCTTTCTCCTTGAAAATGTCATGCAGATGAGTTTATTCACTATCCTGAGATTTTCAGAGATAACCGTCGGTAAAACATTGCAAGAAAGCAGTAGGAAATCAGACAGGATAGACATGTTGCCTTAAATTGTTCAGCTATAAGTTTCATTTTTCTTGATGGGGAAATTTTGCACTCCTTTTTCTCCAGATGAAAAGTCAGAAAGTTCATCCCCACCTCTGCAGCTGAAGGAGGAGAGCCCAATTAGATTTTAAATAGCCTTGAAGATAATAGTTGCATGCCATACTGTATTTCACATTTTTGTAATGTTTTGCAAAGTTTTTTTTTTAAAGTCACTTTTACATATATTGTTTGTATAATGAATTCACAACATCTTTATAAGATAGAAAAAGCAGTTGTCTTTATGCTCATTTTTTAAATGAGGAAACTGTGGCTTAAACACATAAAATGTTTTATCCCATCATCTTTTCACAGCAAAAATGGGACTAATACCAGTTCAGCTGACCCTCAGTACCAGTCTTTTTCTAATTTTCATCACTGAAAACTTGAATTTCTGTAACCACTGATAAAACTGCAAAAAATAGGGGTTTAAATTACTTGGATAAAAGGCCTTAACCTGATTTTCATTCATTTATATTTTATCCAGTTATATTGTGTCCAAGGGAAGTGAAAAATTATTATTTATTCTGTTTTTTTCCCAAACCCTCTTGGCCCTTTCCCATAAGGGAGAGTCCTTGGGTTCAATCAATGAGCACACAAGTTCAAATTTTATATTTTAAGTCTCCGTGAACTTCCTTTTCATCATTTCGTGGATTCTTTAAACCAGTCTCACACTGCTGATAGATACCTGGTATGTATACCCTGCCTGTCCCTCTGCTCCCCATCTTCAAAACAAGGAAAAATTCCCCATAATCAAAGTAAAAAGAAGAGCAAGTGTCAAGAGTTTTCTGAACTGGTGAAAAAACAAAACAAAACAAAAAAACCAAAACACTCATACTCCATTCTGTCATTGAATAATTAACCTATTAATACATTCAAGAAAATATTTACTAAGAACCTATGATAAGCTAAGCTCTGCAATAGGTGCTGGAAAAATAGATTTAAAAAATAATAACACAATGAAATAAATCCTGATCTCAAATAGCTTATGTCCAGTGAAAGAGTCCAATTATAATGCTGTATTATAATGCTATATGTTAAATGCTCTGAGATGGCTAGGAAAGGCTTCCCAGGGGAGTGATACAACATAAAAAAGACCTAGATATTTTCTTGATGGGGAAATTTTTTACTCCTTTTTCTCCACATGAAAACTCGGAAAGTTCATCCCTATCTCTGCAACACTAAATATTTGAGAAAGAGGAAACATCTGTTTCCACTGAAATTCCACCAGGACCATTGCAAGTTGGCAGGGGACAAGGTGGAAAACAGGGCACAGGAAGTGTTGGTGCTCTCCTTCCCTCATCCAAAGATTTCTGCATATAGGTGAAATCAGCACTGAGACAGATTTAAAGGTAAAGAAGTATATAGCAGGCAACCTGGAGGCAAATGTTTGGGGTGAGGAGGGATTCCATCCATCTTCCACAGTAGTGCTGTGGGAAGGAGAGCCTGAGGGGAGTCCGTACACCCACTTCACTACTTCCTTCAACCCCTCAGATATTTGCATATCTGTCAGAAAGCTCAGGCAAAAATCAGTGACCCTGAGTGACAAGAAAGAGTATACAAATAAAATACAAGGGAAAGATAGATACAAACAGAAAGGAAGCGGGGTAGAGCGTTATTTTTTTGTTTTATTGTTTTTCCCTAAGCAGAAATTTTAAGCCATTTTGGAAGCAAGAATGAATTTTTTGTTGTTGTTATTTCTTCCTTTAAATTTTTTTTAGTTTTGAAAGCATTCTGATAACCTCCTGGAAGAGGACTTTTAACAGAAATACAAAGAAAAAAAAAGTTAAATAAATATTTCTTAATCTAGAAGTCTGAGTTCTAATACACTCGATGACAATAAATAAACCAATAAATCAGTCAATCAATGATTTCAAAAGTTTTCAAATTATAATTATAAATAAGAAACTGTGGCAATCTGACATGAACAGTTGACATGATTGAAGAGAGAAAAAATAATAAATATTAATGGAATGAATCTATAAATGCTAAAGTTTATGTAGATGGAAAATTCCAACTATAATTCAGTCTCAGGTAGGAACAGTGCTCAGAAGCCTAGGAGAGCAGCAAATTAAGGTCATGTCCTAGGCTGAGACTATACCTACATACTCATAAAAGGAAATTAGTATGAGAGACTCCCAAATAGCATATCTTTTCAAGATATGCCATATATTCCAATCTTTAATTAGAATATCTGCAGAACAATGGGGAAAATGAGTTAGTTATGTAGGGTAGCTGAATTTTCAATGTTGAATAATTTTAAGGATAAAAGGAATCAAATATTTTTGAACAACATGTCTGCAATTTCTGACGCTCTAGTATAGGATGATTATGCTAAGGTCGGGTTTAGAAGTTTAGAAGAGCTTGAGCTGCTTGTGAGGAATAGATAAAGATGATGTCTACTTTCCCATCATGGTATGATCCACTGGGTTTCTCTTTTGGGTAGAAGACTGGCATTCTGTTTGTTCAGGCATTCATTCTGATTGATGTGCCTTTGTCATTCTGTTACATATTTTGAATAACATCCCTAGAATCACCTTTATGTCAGAAATGAAATGTGACCTAATAACAAGAAAGGCAGACTTTGTCAAGAGGTATTGTTCACTTTCAGCTGAATCTTGAAAAGAGCAATCCTGTTGGTGCACTGGCTTTGTCTTCCCAAGGGGTGGAGCCTATAAGCAAGTAGAATCTCCAGGGAACTATTTGTGCTAAATGAATAACTTTATATAGCCAATATATTATACTGTAACTATCAAAGAGACTGGCCCAAAGGAAAACAGGACTATTGGTAGGTAAGAATCCCTTGGGAAGTATTAAATAGAAACCTCCTTACCCATTCATATAATGATTCCTGTCCTAGATTTAGGTAGAAGATATGGAAAAACCTTGGTCTCCTGAGATATTCTCAAATTCATTAATCCACGGAGATCTGTAATCCAACCAATAAAAAATTTCCATGTACTTTTAGACTCCTTCCCACCCTTCTGCTCTCCCCAGTAGTCAAGTAACATATCGGTCAGCTTTCAGATCCAGCCACTGCAGTACACAGACTCCCTGGATCATGCACTGCAAGTTCTGGAATTCTCTTTCACAAGCCATTGCAACATTGTGTAAGGAATGGTAGCCAGATCAATAATTTAATATGGCGTTACATATCACACAAATTTGTGCAATATCATTCCACTTGGGGACTAAGCAGACTGATGACTCCACCTAGCTGCTTGATGAAATCTATATGACCTTCAGAATTCTAGCTCTCAACAGGCAAAGAAAATGGAGCTACAAAAGGACATGGAAGACAGGGAAACAGAAAGAGCTACTTTTCTATAACTAATGAAGGTGTATTTTTTTTCCTTTTATAGGAAAAATATCATTCTTATTTAAGCTTTTTGGAACATATTTTATTGATAGTATTTCCCTTATATTGAAACGTGTCAAAGGACTTCATGAAATATGATGAATATCTGTTTTGATTGAGAAGGCAAAATTGTCATGGATGAATAAGACTCACATTCAGGTGTTCCTTGAACACATTTCACCATATGGAGTTTAGATTTTTCTTTGTGTGTGTGTGTGTGTGTGTGTGTACATGTGTGCCTGTTAATTTAGGAATGATTTTCATAGCACCAACCTTCTAAGGGAAGTTGTGTCTTTTTGCCAAATGGCAAAAAGCCAAGTCAGGCAGTGTCAAGTTCTCAAGGCAGGAATTTGCTTTGTTTAGTTCTAGAGGAGCCTATATGTGACAGCATGGATTTCATTTTCTTTCATGTTCTTCTGTCTACACATGTCTGTCAGACCTAGAAAAGAAAATGCCTTTGACCTGACCAAAAACTGCTATTTCTCTCTGAACATTTGCTTTGGTGGAAAAAAGAAGATCATATCACATACTATGTGTGGGGCATACATTATGATTGCTTGCCACCAGACCATGAGATACAAAGGAGAGTAAATAATAACCACATGTTTTGCAGGTGGAAATTGGTGAAGTTTTACCATGGACAGGATTGGAACAGTAGTGGTAAAACCTGAAGCCATGGGGTCAATTTCTTGAAATCTAGGCCAAAGCAAATTTTTAAGTGATGTTTCACCTTCACAGATATTGGTTCCTTTTTTTCTCTAAATGTATTTAGGTTGACTGTAGAATAGTTTTCTGCTTTAGTCCATGCTAATCTAATATTTCTTTTCTTTTCTTTTCTTTTCTTTTTGAAGACAGAGTCTCGCTCTGGGCTAGAGTGCTGTGGCGTCAGCCTAGCTCACAGAAACCTCAAACTGCTGGGCTTAAACCATCCTTCTGCCTCAGCCTCCTGAGTAGCTTGGACTACAATCATGCGCCACTATGCCTGGCTAATTTTTTCTGTATATTTTTAGTTATCCAGCAAATTTATTTGTATTCTTAGAAGAGACGAGGTCTTGCTCTTGCTCAGGTTGGTCTTGAAGTCCTAACCTCAAGTGATTCTCTTGCCTCGGCCTCCCAGAGTGCTAGGATTACAGACATGAGCCACCAAGCCCAGCCCATGCTAATATTTCTATAAAACTACTTCCAGAAGTATTTTTAGGACCAGAAGCAGGAAGGTAAGTCAACAATTATTATTTATTGGATTCATCCATTCATTCCACAAATATTTTTGTGCATCCACTATATGCCGGACAAAGTACTATGCACTTAGGATACAAAAATGAAGAAGGCAGCTAAAGCCCCTGCCTTATAGGAGCTCAAATTCTAAAAATAGAAACAGAAAATAAGCCAGTAAACACATAAATGTAAGATATAAGGTTAGATATTGTAAGTTCTGGAAAGCATGATGAAGAAGGACCCACAATGCAGATTATCTTTAGATGTGACATCAGAGAAAGACTTCCTGGGCTAGATGTATGTGGGAGGGAAATAATTTGAACAATCAAATATGGGTTAAGAGAATAAATATATTTTCTTTTATTATAAAAGATCATATAAATTCTAAAAATATAAAAATGTTTGACATTGTGTAAATTCACAAACTTACAAACATTTCTTTCACAACAATTTTGTGAAGTGGCTAGAAAGTGTTAAGAATATCCTCTCCCCCTTTTACAGTAAACTGTTAATAAAAAGTTCATATAGTTTGTAAGAGACATAACTAGGATCATGAACAAGGAGTTGCTGGCTCCAAATATACTATGTGCTTAAAGCACATTATTCACCATCTATAACCAAGCCTAGGTATAGAGTTTTGTGAAGAAGTTCTTTTATTATGGATTGTAAACTGAAGTAGACCTGCCCTATTTTGGGCCCCTGAGTAGAAACCCATGTTTGTGTCTTCAATTCATACACTCTTTCCCTCACAGCTGATTCCAACTAGAATGGGCCCCTAATCCAAGAGGAAGAGGCATCCAAAAATTTGGTTGAGCAACCCAGATTTTATTTGGTAAGAATTTGAAGAATTTGTCTCCATCTGTAGACAATGGAGCTCGTAGGTCAGATAAAATTGAGTGCAAAGAGCTCTAATGAGCTGTTTGCAATAGGAGAGAGGAACAAAGAAAGTTTATTGGGAGAGAGGGAGTACAAGAAGGAGGTGGCAAACGAAGGGACTGACCTAACACTGAGAAACAGAGGCAACTATATTTTCCCTGCAGAAATTAAGAAATTGTCCAAGATACTGTTTTCAGATCCTTGTACATACCATTCATGGAAACTACAGCATTGGTACCTGGATTGAGAAGATCAGTGATTTTTATTCTAATTAATATCTCTAGGGATAAAATCCCTACATTTGAATAACTGTTATTGACAAGGATAAGACAGGAGCTAAAGAACTGTCATCACTTGTTTACTGGTAGAAATAAAAACCATAGATCATCTAAAAATCTTGGTTTGGCTGTCCTTTTTGACTGCTCTACCCACAATAAAGAGCTATAGCATTTCAGATCTGAAAGAGAATTTAGAGCCCACCAAATTCAAGTAGGTCAAAATAATTTCATTTCATTTAGCCACAAAATATGCCTGTGAAATTGGGAGAAGCAGAGATTACAGCTGGAGAAGCTAAGGCACCCGAGGCTTCACCCAGATCATTAGGCTTATATATGGCCCAGAATTCCTAGTTTCCAGTCCCGTGTCTCTTCTTCAGCAACAATTACATAACAGAACATAATTTATTCTCTTAAAGCAGTCCCTCCATCAAGCTAAAAAATATAACAACAAGACTTAGGACCTTTCACTTGAGAATAACCATAGGCTAGCGAGACCACACAAGAGAAAGATCTTGGATGAATGTAAATGAAATAAAAAGTAGAAACTTGGAGGAGGAGCGTCTTCTGGTGCCTAGTGGCGTGTACAACAAGATGTGTTCCAAAAACTTCTAAACTTGCTTCCTGGTCCTATCCCTGTTTATTGGGATGAACAGCCCAAGTCACATAAGTTTCCCAAGCCTATCTTTCATCTGCCAGATAGAAATAATGGTTCTGAGAACTAGGATGCCAGGAGGAATAAAAATGAGCAAAATAAAAGGGATATTCTCTAGGATAAAGAGCTGTCAAATTGTGCATTAATAAAGCTGAAAAGAGGCCTTGACAGGTAATCTAGATTCAAAATACAGACTCAGGTGAATTATAGTACTCTATCTTGGCAGCTATTAGATACTTGCGTAGAGATGTATTTATGTCTCCAGAACACTTTGTCATGCAGTTGAGAAGAATGCAGATGGAGAGGGATTCGATGATTGCTTCTACTGCCCTTCTCCTGTGGGGGCCTTTGCTTAGTGTCCAATATGAGGAATTGTTTGGGGCAACAGAGGTAGCCATGAAATAGGTTGAAGTTTATTCCTGTAAACCTCCAACCCATTTGCATTTGTTCCAACACCTCCACCCCACTATCCAGCTGTCCTCCTCACTATCTTTTGACATATTCACTAAATGTCTTTATGCTATTCATGATTATTCAAAGATTCACACTACTGACTTAGGACAAGGAATGTCCTCCCCCAAGAAGTATGTTCTTTTCCTCTCTAGGCTTATGAAAGTAATAGTTATCACATAAGCTTCATGTACTCTTCCACAAACATGTAGAGCCCTGTTATTTATTAGGTACCAGCATTACCTTGTATGTAGTTCTCATTTCACAAAAATTCTTAACCACATAAAATGCAGCAAGTTTCCAAAAATGATGATGCTAGAAATGTTGGCTACACAGCAGGATAACAGAGGCTGATACTTCCAACCCCCAAGAGATGGAAAGGGCAAGGATCCATTTGAGGCAAGGCTGGTGCTTCAGTGGCTGAGCAGAGTCAGGGTCTGGCAGTGGCCTTGCCTTCCTGTTCTCTGACCAGTTGCCAAGCCTGAGCTTTCATTAATGGACACGTGAGTAGAGCAAAAGCTCAAATTTAGGCAGCCACCATGCGGTCAGAGGCTGAGAGTGATCAGCAGATATTAATTTGGCTTGTTCACATCATTCCCAAAGACAAACAGTTCCTTTCCCAAAAATTAGAATGAGGTCTAATGAACACATGTGCTCTAAGATTGAAAAATAGCACAGTATTTACAGAATACTCCATTGACGTCCTTCTTTTTTATCAGAATATTAAGGGGTACAAATGTTTGGGTTACGTGAATTGCTTTTGTATAGTTTGGGACGAAAGTTATAAGTGGGTCCATCATCCAGACAGTGTGAATTATACCCATTAGGAGTGAATTTACCCATCCCCTCTTTCTCCCTCCCACCTGCTTGAATTTTGTTCAATTTTACCACTGTATGTGCACATGAGTGTTGATCAATTAGTTCCAATTTAATAGTTAGTACTTGTGGTGTTTGTTTTTCCATTTTTGTGATACTTCACTTAGAAGGATGGTCTCCACTTCCATAGAGATTGTTACAAAAGGTACTAGTACACCATTTTTTTATTGCTGAGTAGTACTCCATGGTATACATATACCACATTTTATTAATTCATTTGTGGGCATTTGGGCTGTTTCCATATCTTTATGATTGTGAATTATGCTGCTATAAACATTCGAGGGCAAGTGTCTTTTTTTATAAAATGTCTTTTTTTCCTTTGGATAAATACCCAGGAGAGGGATTCCTGGATCAAAAGATAGGTCTACTTTTAGTTATTTGAGTTATCTCTACACGGCTTCCCATAGAGGTTAGTTTGCAGTCCCACCAACAGTGTGTAAGTGTTCCTTACTCTCCACATATATGCCAGCATCTATTGTTTTGGGGCTTTTTGATAAAATCCATTCTCACTGGAGTTAGGTGATATCTCATTGTAGTTTTGATTTTCATTTCCCTGATAATTAGAGACGTTGAACATTTTTTCATATGTTTATTAGCCATTAGTCTATCTTCTTTTGAAAAGCTTCTGTTTATGTCTTTTGCCCACTTTTTAATGGGATTGTTTGATATTTTCTTGCTGATTTACTTGAGTTCTTTGTAGATTCTGGTTGTTAGCCTTTTATTGGTTGTAGAGCATGCAAATATTTTCTCTCATTCTGTAGGTTATATATTCTCTCTATTGATTGTTTCCTTGGCTATGTGGAAGCTTTTTAATTTAATCATGCCCAATTTATTTATTTTTGTTGCTACTGTGATAGCCTTTGGGGTCTTCTTCATAAATTCTTTGCCTAGACTGATATATATAAGAGTTTTCTACATTTTTTTCTGAATTCTTGTAGTTTTATGACTTAGGTTTAAGTATGCTATTCATCATTTAAGTATGCTATTCATCATGAATTAATTTTTGTGAGCAGTGAGAGGTGCAGATCTTATTTCAGTCTTCTATATGTGGCTATCCAATTTTCCCAGCACCATTTATTGAATAGGAATTTTTTCCCCCAGTGTATGTTTTGTGTTTTGTCAAAGATCAGATGGCAATATAAGGATGGTTTTACATCTAGGTTGTCTATTCTGATGCATTTGTTTAGGTCTCTTTTCTTGTGCCAGTATCATGCTGTTTTGGTTACTATAGTCTTGTAGTAGAGCTTAAGGTCTGGTGAGGTGATGCCTCCCCATTTGATCATTTGGCTTAAGGTTGCTTTGGATATTTAGGGTCTTTTCTGGTTCCATATGAAGCATAGAATTATTTTTTCTAGATATGGAAAAAAGGATACTGGTATTTTAATGGGGATTGCCTTGAATCTATAAATTACTTTGGGTAGCAGAGACATTTTAACAATGGTTCATTCTGCTGATTCATGAACATATGTTTTTCCACTTGTTCACATTCTCTGAAATTTTCTTCTTCAGAGTTATGTAGTTCTCCTTGTAGAGGACTTTCATCTCCTTGGTTAAATATATTCCCAAGTATTTTATTTTCTTTGTTGCTATTGTGAAAGTTATTCAATCTTTTGATATGATTTTAAGTTTTACTATTGTTGGTGTATTTTAATGCTACTGATTTGTGTCATTGATTTGCAATGTGAAACTTTGCTGAATTTATTTATCAATTCCAGGAGTCTCTTGGCAGAATGTTTTAGGTTTTCTAGATATAAGATCATATCATCAGCAAAGAGCAATACTTTGACCTCTTCTTTCCTCATTTGGTTGTCCTTGATTTCCTTCTCTTGCCTGATTGCTCTGGCTAGGACTTCCAGCACTACATTGAATAGAAGTGGTAACAGTCAGCAACCTTGTCTGGTTCCAGTTCTAAGGGGGAATACTCACAAATTTTCCCCAGTCAGTATGATGTTGGCTGTGGGCTTGCTGTATATGGCTTTTATAATATTAAGGTATGTTCCATCTATGCCTATTTTGTTAAGAGTTTTTATCATAAAAGGGTGCTGGGTTTTGTCAAATGGTTTTTCTGCATCTATTGAGAGAATCGTATGGCTTTGTTTTTGCTTCTGTTTATGTGGTGAATCAAATTTACAGATTTGCATATGTGGAACCATCTTTGCATTCCTGGGATGAGCCCACTTGATCGTGGTGGATTATTTTTTCGATATTCAGCTGAATTTTATTGAGAATTTTTGCATCTATATTCATAAGGGATATTGGTCAGTAGTTTTCTTTTTTTGTTGTGTCCTTTCCTAGGTTTGATATCAAGGTGATATTGGCTTCCTAGAATGAGTTGGGAAGATTCCTTCCTTCTTGATTTTATGAAATATTTTCTGCAGGATAGGTACAAGATCTTCTTTGTAGGTCTGGTAAAATTCAGCTATGAAACCATCTGGTCCTGGACCTTTTTTTTGTTGGGAAATTTTCTATTGCTGCTTCAATTTTGTTACTTGATATTCTTCTGTTCAGGAGTTCTATCTCTTCCTGACTGAGCCTAAGGAGGTTGTGTGTTTCCAAGAATTTGTCCATTTCCTCAACTTTTTCACATTTATGTGCATAGAGATTTTAATAGTATTCAGAGATGATATTTTGTATTTCCATGGTATCATTTGTAATGTCTCCTTTTTATTTCTGATTGAACTTATTTGGGTCCTTTCTTTTCTGTTTCTGGTTAATGTAGTGAGAGGCATGTCAATTTTGTTTATATTTTCAAAGAACCAACTTTTTGTTTTATTAATCTTCTGTATCGTTCCTTTGTAATTGATTTCATTTATTTCTGCTCTGACCTTAGTTATTTCTTTTCTTCTGCTAGGTTTGGGATTGGTTTGCTCTTCCTTTTCCAATTCCTTGAGATCATTCAACAGATTGTTGATCTGTAATCTTTCTGTCTTTTGGATGTAGGCACTTACGGCTATAAATTTTCCTCTTATGACTGCTTTTGCTGAATCCCACAGATTTTGATGACTTGTGTCCCCTTTATCATTTAGGTCAAAGAATCTTTTGATTTCAATCTTAATTTCTTCCTTTACCCAATAATCATTCAGCAGTACATTGTTTAATTTCCATGACATTGTGTAGAGTTGAGTGTTTTTGTTGGAATTGATTTCTAATTTTATTCCACTGTGATCTGAGAAGATACATGGTATAATTTCTATTTTTTTTTTAATTTGTTGAGTCATGTTATCTGGCCTAGGATGTGACCAATTTTAGAGAATGTTCCATGAGCTGATGAAAAGAATGTATATTCAGTGATCTTGCGGTACAGTGTTCTATATATGTCTGGTAGGCCCATTTGTTCTAGAGTTCTCATTAAGTCCATCACATCTTTGCTTATTTTCTGCTTGGAAGATCTGCCCCATGCTGTCAGTGGGGTGTTGAAATCCTCAGCTATTACAATGCTGCTGTTTATCATTTTGTTTAGATCAAGTAGGATTTGCTTTATAAATCTCAGTGCATCTGTGTTAGCTATATAGATATTTAGGATTGTTTTTTCTTCTCCTTAAATTGTTTCTTCACCATTGTATAATGACCACCTTTGTGTTTCTTTACTTTTGCTGATTTGAAGTCTATGTTATCTGATATGATAATGAGTATACCTGCTTTCGTTGGCTTCCATTTGCATGAAATATTGTTTCTATCCCTTCACCTTGAGTCTGAATGAGTCCTTGTGGGTTAGATGTGTTTCCTGGACGTGGCAGATACTTGGCTTCTGTTTTCTGTTTTTTTGTTTGTTTGTTTGTTTGTTTGTTTTAATCAATTTATCTAGCCTATGTCTCTTGAATGGAAAGTTCAAGCCTTTCACATTTATTCAAAGAATTGATAGATGGGATAGATTTTTGTTCATCCTTTTGTGTAGAACTTTATTACTTTCTTTTACTTCTTGAGCTATTTTGGTATCTGGACTCTGGCCTTTAGCTTTTGGGTGATTTTACACTGGTGGGTGTCTATTGTTCTAATCTGTGCATAATGCAGTTCTGAGTATGTCCTGCAAGGCATGTCTTGTCTTGCCAAATTCCCTCAGTCTTTGCTTCTCTGAGAAGTCTTTATTTCTCCCTCATATAATAAAATTAGTTTTGCAGGATACAGATTTCTAGGCTGGCCATTGCTCTGTTTGAGGAGACTGAGAATGGATCCCCAATCCCTTCTGGCTTATAAGGTCTCAATTGAGAAGTCTGCAGTTAGTCTGATGGGTTTCCTTTGTAAGTTACCTGCTGCTTTTACCTTACAGCTCATAGGAGGGCCTCTTTTGTGTTCACTTTGACCCGTCTGATGAATATGTATTGTGATGATTATCTCATGAATTTCCCAGGAGTCCTTTGAGCTTCTTGTACCTGTATATCTAGATTTCTAGCAAGGCCAGGGAAATTTTCCTCAATTACTCCCTCAAATAGGTTTTCAACCCTTGTGTATTTTCTTCTTCACTCTTAGGGATGCCTATAATTCTTATGTTAGTCCTCTTTACATAATCCCATATTTCTTGTAGGTTTTGTTTATTCCTCTAATTTCTGAGTTCTTTCTCTTTGACTGACTTGTTTAACTCAAAGGCGTTGTCTTCAAGCTCTGAAATTCTTTATTCCTCCTGAGCTAGCCTATTATTTTGTCTTTCCACTGTGTTTTATATTTTCTGAAATGCATTTTTTCATTCCCAGAAAATCCGTTTGATTTTTTTTAATAATTCAATTTCCTTGGTAATTTTTTGATTCATTTCCTGCGTTGTTTTTGTGGTTTTTTTTTTGTGTTGGGTTTCTATTTTCTCTTGTATTTCATTGAGTTTCTTTACAATCCATATTTGAAATTCTTCTGTCGTCTCAATCTTTTTGTTTTAGTTGATATTCATTGGTAAGGAGTTTTTGTTTTCTTTTGGCAGTATCCTTTCATTCTCATTATCCATGTTTATGGAGTTCTTTTGCTGGTTCCTTCTTATCTGGCCTCTCGGTCAAGACCTGGGGGTGCTAGGTCTTGCTTATGGGCCTGTCTCCAGGTCCCCAAAGATCAATCCCTGAGTATGCCTGGGAGAGGAGTGCTGGTTCTGAGTTGCCTGTGGGCTGTTCTAGCAGGTTAGATGTACCTCTTGGGTTACCTCTGACCTGCTGTCTTCACCTCTTCCCAACAGTGTGTAGTGAGTAAGGTCCTCCAGCTTAATCTCAGTGATGGTGGGTGGTACTCATGAGTATGAATCAGTTGCTCCCTGTTTTCCTGAATTGGAAGGTGCTATGTTTAGCTATGGGGTTGTTCTCCCTGTTCATTGATTGATGTTTGTGTTAAAGAGCCAGCTGTCAAGATAGTCTTTTGTGCTCATGGTAAGCTCTGGTCTCCCAGGTGGGGCATACATATGTCCCAAGGTTTAGAAGGGTCCTATAGCTCCCAGGAGTTTGCTTGTTCTCTACTCCCCCTTAGGTAGGGGGGAGCAAGGCAAATCATGGCTGGATTGGGAGAGCCCGAGATGCTTTGCAAGGACTAGGTGCGTCTCTGAGGTTACTTATCTGGCCACTAGGGGTTGCCACTGGTATGAAGTTCTGGGCAATCTCTCCAAGCTGAGTAGGATGTTCCCGAGGGAGTGGCTTAATCACTTGAGAGCTAAGACTTCGGGCCAGGCTCTTTCTGCTCTTGTCTAGTAGCAATTCCTCTCCAAGGAAGGATGGGCACCCTCCCTATTCACTCTCAGTAACTCCACAGCATTTTCCCATCAGATCAATTTGTGTGAGTTCCCTCATTACCCGAGACCTGCTCTCAAACTACCCCTCCGTCCATGTGTCTGACACACTAGCATGCATCTCCATGGGACACTGGCAGTTGGGAGGATCCCCAATAGTGCACCTATATTCCACCACAAAACCCCAAGGGGAGAGAGGTCGGCCTATCTTGTCCACAGGGGCCTCTTCCACCTGGGAGAAGCAGCTCACGAGTTTCTTGGCTCAAACTTCACTCCCTATTGAAGTGTGCTGGGGGAAGGGCTCCTTCTCCCATTCAGCTGGCATGCAGAGGCATTTGGTTGCCATGAGAACCAGGGGCTATGCTGATTCACTCTGAGTGCCACACACTACCCAATGTGGTAGTTCTCCAGCGGGGATAGGGGATGGGCACACTCACAGATCCCTGATCCTCAGTGCCCCTCTACATTCTTCAGTTGTATATGTCCACAAGGGTTTCCCCGCCACCTGTGTCTGGAACTGAGATCTCTCCCCTGCATCTTCCTGCACCGCTCTCGTGTCTGGACAGGCACTGGTTTTGGCCCCCTGTCTAAGCCACCAAGGTGCAATCCCATGAAATACCTGCTAGCAGGAAGCTCATAAATTACAGTGGCCCCATTCTCAGTGGCAGGCTCCACCAGGAATGTGCACCCACCATGGAGAAGCAGCTGTTCATATGCTACTTGGTTCAGAGTATTCTCATGGTTGCAATGGGGGACAGGGGCCACAGCTACCAGCTGATCTGAGAGTTAAAATTTCTCTCTCTAATGCTGAGATTGGAGGGGGTGCAGAGGAGGAAGTGTCTAGATGTAAAATAGCCAGCACTCCAATCTCCCATGGCACTCTCCTGAAAAGTGTCCCTTTTGAACACCCGAACTCCTGTGGATTACTGGTTCATCTCGCTATTCCTATTTAGCTGTCATGCCGGGCTCATGAAGGGTGGAAGTGCCTCCAAAATGTTTTATGTCCCGATGCTCACTGAAGGTACCTATATGGAGGAGGGAAGCCCCCTTTACCTTTTCACTGGGCTCTGAGGTTTGCACCACTGTCTTCTCTTCTCTATCTTCTTTCTCAGCTTCAGAGTTTTTCTCAGTTGGGTCTCCAGACCTCTCTGTTGTCTCTCCCTGTGATCCACACCTGAGCTACAACTGCTCTCCACTATCCTAAGTCCAATATTCTACCTTCCAGCTGGGACAATCTGAAAAGTGATGTCTGTAGTAGGCCATTTTGGCTCCCCTCTTGTCTTAAGACTGAGTCTTTGGCAACTGTTTCCTTTCTTTTCACATTCCAGGGCTCTTTCTTTTGCTCTAGACAGATGATCAGGTTGGGCTTAGAGATACCAAGATCATTTCCTGGCATCTGGAGTGTCCTGGCATCTTCCCTATGGAGCTTTCAGTACCTGCAGGTCACAGGGAAAAAGAGGTTGTGACAGAGCCACCTGGACCTCCCTGAGCAGAGGAGACAAAACAACTAGAAGGGGCTTGGGATCTCGAGTTTTGCCTGGAGCAAGACAAAGCATTGATGTTTATTTATGCACCATTTTTCTCCATTCAGTTGAAGTGGCATGTCTTCAACTCTCATAGCACTTGTTATGAATAAGCCAGACTGGCCTTGTTACCATCTGAAATTCTATAACAACTGTTTTTCAGCCTTGGCCTCTATTCTAAGGAGAATAGCATAATTCTCACCACTACAAAGTCCAAGGAAATCAGAATGTGAACCCACCATTGATATATTTTCTTTTGACATACACAATTTTACTGAAACTTTGAAATGCAAAGATGTTTCATCTCAACATTCTACAGGGACTATGACTTCAAGAAAGTCCTATATACCCCTATTATGGTAATGCCTTATTGCTTACTGGTTTGAATTCGCTATGTTCTTACATCTAGAAATCTTTTCCAAAAGGTTCAACATTGTAACCCCAAATATAAACATTCTTTTTCTTTATTAGTCATTTTATAATTGTACATCAATAGCTAGTATTAAAGATTCTTCATTTAGCACTATAGTTAGCAATATATCCATTTCCAGGTTTCTGAGACATCTGCCAAGATGCATGTTTGAGGAAAAATATCATGGATTCTGTGTTGATCTCCATTTTCTAGGAAGATATGTGAGATGGAAATTGGCAAATTTAAATTGCACTTTAGAGTGTCTGGTGAAATTATTTTGGATCCTTGATGTATGGGAAAGTGGTTTGGATGGTTGGTCAGATGAGACATTGTGCATGCTTGTTCTAGGGAAGCCAAAGCAACTTGGGGGAAAGCTGCTTAATTATGGAAGTTGCTAGTTCTGAAGACTGGGTGATTTAAATAGTCAGTGGGGAAAGTTATGGTCAGTTGGTAAATCAGCTATGGTCTGAAGACTTTTTCTCTTAACATAACAATTTGTTTTCAGACTTTTAAAAACCTCCAGTAGACTCAATGTTAGCCAAATATTTAGTGGTTTGTGAAGTTTTTTGGTATTCTTCTCAATTGTAGTTCTTCAGAAACCCATTTAAAATGTTGTTTCTTTTCCATATGGCATTCTGAATGGGAATTACAAACTTAAGATTCTGACAAAAAAGAATGCTCTTTATAACTATTTCTGTACTTTCTAAGCTTCTTAAATGAGTTTGATACATATCGTGCCAAGACTGAATACCATGTTTATCACTAGGATTGTGATTTAAAAACAAAAAACAAAAAAACAAACAAATGAACAAAGAAAACCAAAAAACAAGAAAAAAAAGACTCATGGCAACTGGAACCACTATACACGTATAATATCTTGAAAGCTTTTAGTTTTCATCTTTTGCTATGTTTTAAAGTTTGATTGATTGACTTCATAAATGAATCTTGAAGAAGGATAAATCATCTGAGCTTCATCTCAACACTTTCGGAGAATGTTTAACACAGTTTTAAAGTCTAAGACTCTAAGCACTGTTTGCAAAATTATTTTTAGTCTACCTCATTGTCTCATCCTGTGTACTGGAAACACCACATTTTTATGTATTTTTTTAAACAATTTGGAGCTATGATTTTACCCATTCTCATGACTATGACTCTACTAGTCAAGCCTTCTGAGAAGCCTCGAAGTCCCTGCCAAGCTCCTAGCTCCCCTCAGGGTTTTTCTGAATCCATAGATTGCTGCACTTTATATCCTATCATCCTTACCCCTACCCCTCAACTCTGGCTGCAAATCCTCCAGCCAAATGTTTTGTGTCCGACCCAAATACAGCCATCCATAGACTGGGCAAGAGTCAGGAAAGAATCCGGTGGGAGAACTCTATTCAGCAAAATGATGAAATGACAGATTCCCTCAGATCTCTCACTTGTAGCCTGCATGAGAGATGCACAAAGTCAAAGCCAGTAGTGAGAAAAGAATTTGAGAAAGAAATGAAAGAAGGTAGAAGGCACAATCAAGGGGTAGAAGCCTGAAGGCAGCACAATCCATAAGGCTGCACATTTACTTCTCGAGCAGAAGTTATGACATGGAGGGAAACAGAATAGAATGGTTTATTAGTTGGTAGGAGATTTGGAAGAAAAAAATAGGTAGAGAACAAGGCAGAGGGGGAACTGAACCATGAACATAGCAGAGTGTTACTGGGGGTTGCCCTGTGTCACCAGAGCTTAGATTATTAGAAATACTGCTACATTCTGACCAGTTCCCCAGTTCTCTGCCAGTTTGGCTGTGGAGTTGCTGAGATTGTTCCCTGTCCTTTTTTCCCTTCCCCTTCAACACATCCCCAGTAACTAAGAAGAGTAAGGATTTTTCTTGTGTCTGACAAATAATATTGGAACCTTAAGGAAATTATTTACTATAAAATGAAACATCTATTTTGTAGATAGGTGTTCTGACAGGTTCTATGAAGACCACAAACACAAAAATATGTAATTCCTGCTTTCAAGGGACTCGTTGGGTTAAAGAGATTGGACCATAGAGTGTTGATGAAGGAAGAGAGGGAATAACAGCAGGTCCTCTGGAGCCAGACGGCCTGATTTCACACCCTGGGCCTGATATCAACTACCCATATGACTGCAGGCCAGTTACTTAGCCTCTTTGTGCCTAGGTTCCTCATCTATAAAATGGGGCAATACTCTAAAACCTACCTCATAGTGTTCTTGTAAGGATTATATAAGTTAAGCCATATAAAGGGTTTGGAAAATAGTTTCGGGTAACTGGGGTTGTCCAGTCCCTTCTCAGGTATCTTGAGTTCTTGTGGAAAAGGAAGGAATTGGGTGGATTAGAAGCAACTTTGTACACAACTTTCCCTCATGGGAGGACAGTCTTCTGTGCCAAACCAGGCAGGATGGTTGGGGAATTGCACCTGGATTCCAAGGCAACTGTCCACAGAACAGACACCCACCCAGTGCTCTTGAGCCCTGGCACAGAAGATCCCTCCTCTCATCGGTCACTCACATGCCAGGGAAGGAATTTGGCCTTGTTCCTCCCTGGCTCCTCTCTGCCAGACATCTGCTGCATATGCTACTGTTGTTTTTGCTTCACCTTTCCCCATATGATCTTGTTCTCTTCTCTTCGTTCTTCATACATTCTTGCAGGAAAGAACCAGGGGCAATTTTCTTTACAACATATGTAACCACACAAAACATACATTTCCCACTTGGCTCTGGTGTGTTCATGAGTCAATCAAGACCATGTGTGCTTGCATATCTAATATCCCCCAGTCCGCCCACCTCCTAAATCTAATCCTTTCTGTGTAATTTAACAGTGTCTTTGTGCTACAAAGCCTTTAATAATTTTTAAACAAAATTGCCTTAATACATAGCAATTGTTAAATGCAATACGGAAATATTTATTTCTCTTGTCAGCTATACATTCCAGAGTCTGTGGCTGCCTCGCACAACTTGCAGAACTCTATGTGATACAAACCATATAAGACATGTTTGTTAAAATCCACTCCTTTAGGGAGACCAGAAACACATCATATTCAATTCTAGTAGAAATATATTGAAAATTATCAGCAAGTTAATTGCCCATGGAAAGAACTCAAACAAGGCCTGCAATGTTAAATTTCCCCGTGACCTGTCCATGGCTGCCATCTGATAGGCAATGCTAAGTCTTTCTTGTGACACCTGATTTCCCATTGTTGACTTGTGCTTATCATCACTGCAAAACATTATGGCATAAGTTGTACTGGCAGAGGAGAATCTGGCTGGAAAGTAACACCATCAGCACACCCTAGAATATGTTATATGGCCACATAACTATAGTCATGTATAAGTGCTAAAGATAAAAAATAATTTTTATAATTTTATGCTTATGAATTTTACAGTGAATTTGGAAATGTTTCAAAGATCATTCTTTCAGGGATTCTTGAAGTCCCATGAGTATGCCATTTGTTCCAATGAACCTTTGAAATTATTTTAGTTCTTCCGACTCAATCAACAAATGTTCATTGAACCCTTTGTTATATGCGGTACACTTGGATAGATTCTGTGGAGAATTCAACAATAGATTGGATACAGATTTGGGGCCCAAGGAGTCTACAATCTAGTAGAAGAAATAAGACACACATACATGTGTTAGGCAGATTAATAACCATCCAGCAATTTCCATGCCCTAATCTCTGGAACTTGTGAATATGTGACTATACATGGCAGAAACTACTTTGCAGATGTGATTTAAGGTGAAGGACCTTGTGATGGGGAAAATTATCCTGGATTATCTGGGTGGGCTAAACATAATCACATGATTCCTAAAATCACAGGAGCTTTCTTATTTATAGGCAGAGAAAGATGTAAATGGTCAGAGAGATACAATGTTGCTGGCTTTGAAGATGAAAGGAGCCCTGAGCCAAGGAATGTGGGTGCCTAGAAACTGGAAGAGGCAAGGGAATAAATTGTCCCCTAGAGCCTTCAAAAAAGAACTCAGCTCTACTAACACCTTGATCTTAGCCAAGTGAGACTCATGTCGTATTTCTGATCTTCACAACCATTAGCTAAAAAAAACTGTTCTTTTAAGCCATGAAGTTTGTGGTAATTGTTATAGTGGCAGTAGAAAACCAATACAATGCATAACCTGAATATAAATTAGAAAGTGACAATTGCTGTAGAAGACATATAAAGTGAATAGAATCTTAGATGAAGGTAAGCATGGCAAAATTAACTATCTATTTTCTCTCTCATCTTCATCTTTCTTAACTCTATATTTACATTTTCTTGGATTTGTAAAAAATAACATCCATGTCTAAATAGCTTCCTAATTTCCTCCTTGTCTTCCTGAGAGCTCTGCAGCACAAAACCGAGGAGACCATGAGTATGAGATGAATGACTTGTATCAGATGGGAAGCTAGCAAAACTGGCTATCCCTGAGTTGAACACAGTCTAAACCAAGGAGGACATTTCCAAAGCCATGACTAACATAGGCAAAAGTAAGTTTCTGGGATCACAATGACAGATTCATGATATAATCATAATGACATCAAATGATATTGCTATCTAAGAACTTCTTTCCATTAAAAAGATTATTCTTATAGCATTTCTGAAATCTGATACCCACTTTAGCAAGATAAAGAAACTAGGTCCAAATAATGACTCATTTGCTGTAGTCTGCATTGTGAGTCAAAGATGGAGTTCAAATTGGTAAAATGACTAAATGGAAAAGATAATCAAAATCAAAAAGAAGGTAAAGAAATGAATCTACATGAGAGTCAACAGAAATAATACTTTATACATGCAGAGTATATTTTTGTACAGGATCACATTTAATACTTGTAACAATGTGTGAATGTCTTATTATTCTTTGTTTATTGATGAAGAAACCAAGGTCCCAGAAGTTCAATGACTTGTTACTAAGTAGCAGAGCCCAGACTTAATCCTAGGAGTATTTAGAAATGTGTACCTCTTTTTTCTCTAGTGCCATCCAAGAGAAAGATACTACTACACTGTAGACTCCTACAGGGCAAGGGCTGTGGATGCTCTCAGCACTTAGTGTAATCTCTGCACTTAGGAGGGCTTCAGAAATGATTATGAAATGAAGGAATGTAGTCTGGAGAGTAGCAGTCTTCTCTGCATGCTCCATCATCACATAGCCCTGAACAACAACAACAAAAAATAAGACAGCACACCTTTGATAACTTCCCTAAGGGGTTTTAGGCAGATATTTTAAACCTTTGGTACATATCCAAATCACCTGTGGAGCTTTTAAATATTCAGACATCCTGGACACACTCTAGATCTGCTGTTGTAGGATCTAAATAAGATCTTTGGTCTAGCTGTTGCACTGTATCTTTTAACTCCATTAAAACACAAGTTTTCAGACATTACAGAGGCGAAACCAAATGGGTTTGCTGTTTCTTTTTTCACAATTAAACAAAGTAATAAACAAATAACATCTGAATCTTTCCAGACTCCTGATATAAGTGAATATAGTCTGGACCATGAGCAGACCTGGCTTCCCTGGTAATGGGGTGCATCCAGCAAAGTTTTGCTTGCACTCAACAACCAAACCATTGGTGGAGGGAAAGCAATGAGCAATTGGTGTGTTGAAGAGCTCTATATGCTTATATTAATATGTAAAGCCAGAAATAATGAGAATATTATATCATTATGCACTTATTTCATTCTTCACTTTGAGAGGCTTGTTTTTCTCCATTTTCTAAAAGAAACCTAAAACAATGAGCATTCATAATTTTCAATTGAGCTAGAACTTAATGGGAACTCTGCAAACATTACATATTCTTCCTTGTTGCAGCATCTAGTTTATTTTCAGCAAAGGGGGCACAGAGATCTGGGAGAGTTAAGAAAAATTGTCACAGTTTATTCAACCCATCTGTTCTCATAAAAAGGATAAATTGTTATCTGATGGAGTGCAATGTTTCTTAAAAAGGAAGGGGGATGAGCCAGACACACAGATTTTTGAAAGAGATCCATAGGTCATTTGGATACACACCAAAATTGATAACCAATGTTCTGTGATAACCGCCCCCTCCCCTCCCCAGTTAGCCATGGAGGTAAACTATGGCCAACCTTTTATTAATCCATTGTGGAATGGGTTTGATCCTTGAATCCACCCATCCTCCATTGTATTAATTAAGTTATTCTTCTCAGTTCTCCTAAATATAAAGAAAGGGACTGGTGAAATTTAGGAAGGGTAATATTATTTAAAAAAAAACTTGTTGATATTGTAACTAAAAAGAATTGGAGGAATAACAAATTATTTTAAAAGGTTTAATGGCAGAATTTTCTCAAAAGGAGAAAAACAAATGTTCAAGTAGCTTTTGTGCAAGACAGTCCCAAGGATGAGGTCAGTGAAGCAAAGTGGCATTTTTCCTTGGAATTCATTGAGGTATTCAGGTCATAATTGGCTGTAGTATTTGGGAAAATATGGGAGAAGAAACTTGGCTCTTGGAAAACAGGGAAAAATTATCTCAATGCCCCAGAAGTTCTCTTTCAAACTCCAGATTTGCAGTGGGAAATTTAGAGTTAGAATTTCCAGTAATGAAGAGACTATATCAAAGCCACGGATTTCAAACAAGGGGGAAGATCAAGGATATGGATAAAAAAGGAAAAGAAAACTCTGGAATAAACAGTCTTGGATAGTTGAATGGTCAAATAATCTGAGTCATAGGAAAGAATGATGTTGTGTCTAAATGTTAAGTTGGGGGCGGGTGTCTTGTGCTTATAATCTGATTACACAATGTTGAACATGAGTACACTGAAAGGATGCAACTCTCAATAAAAAGTTTCATTTATCAGGTTTCACATAATATTCTTTTGTCATATTCCCTCCTTAGAATTTGTCTTGCTTGCTTTTTATATTCTTTCCTCAAAAATATTGAGGATAATTAATAGCAGTAATTCATCATGTGGTCATATATTTCAGGAGTACCCACTATGTGCCTGGCACCGTGCCAAGTAATGTAAGACCCACAAAAGAAGTAAAACGGAATGTCTGCTACTCACATGAAACTTAAAATCCAAGTGGAATAGAATTTGTGCACATTCAGACATCAAGTAATAATTGTCTGCATGATGCCAATTGGAAGTGTGACATGACTTCTGGAATGGGAGCAATGAATGTGACTAGGCTATTTTGGGGAAGATCTCAGAGGGAATTTGGGCTTGATTTAGACCTTGATGAATGGGATGGAAATGAGGAGTGTTTACTAAGAGAATGTGGAATGAGCTCAGAGACATGAAAAAGCTCAGAGGGTGCAAGGAAATGAGCTTATCTGCTTGACCACAGGGCTTAAAATGTCTATATTTGAGATTTAGTTCACAAGAGTCATGGAAAAAGACTGTGGCCTGGTGGAATGAACACAGGTTTTGAGACTGAATCTTGATTTTGTCACTATAACCTCAGCTTCCATCTGATATTTATTGAAATAAATAGAAACTTTAGATTTACTTCTTTGAAATTGGATCCTGACTTACTTCTACTTGCCTATTGCTCCTCAGTCTCATGTGCTTCTCAAAACTGCTTCCATTCTGGCCAAGGACACTTATTACTCTTCCTGATTCAGGTCACCACCTAGAACTCCTTTTTAGGCACTGGCCACTCAATAGACTGTTGCTTCTTCTCACCTGGAGAGAGTCATGTTGAGCAAGATGCAGTCTACTGACTGATCCCTCCTCTTTTCCACAATGCCATCAGACAAGGCTATACAGACACAACAGGCTTAAGGCAGTTTGGTCCTCAAATTGGACAGCATGTTGGAATCACCGGTGGAGCATTTAAAATGCTGATATTCAGACCATTGACTCAGACTCTTTGGAGGATAGAACCTAGACATAAGCATGTTTTAAAGTTCCCAGTGGACTCCAATGTGCAGCCAGGGCTGAGAATTACAGCTGTAAAATAATCATCTGGAAGATTCAGCTGGACAGTGATGATTGTCACATTCCAGATTTCACAAAATAGTCTGGAGGGAGCAAGACCTTTGTTGCTAGAATTCTACAACCCAGCTCAGGGAGAGTAAGGATGCTTCTAGCACAGTGCTCTTTTTAAGATCTCTCCACCACTGTGGGACTCAGACAAGACTGTTTCTTCCCTTCATTTGCCAATGATTAGCTATTGAACAAAACATACACACAGCTTCCGGGGATAAATATCTATTCTCAGAGACTGCACAGTCTAAACCTGTGAAGAGTAGGAATATTTTCATAACTGCCCCACAGTTTCTCAAAATTGAGTCGACATTTTACGTAATTATGGAGAGGTGGGTTAATTTCTTTCTTTCCTTTTATGTCTCCCATCCTATTCCTTTTTATTTTGTGGTCACTTTTGGCCCACTCAAAAGTAGAGGAAAAGCTCAGTGTAGCACCGTGTCCAGTTCATGGCATTCTGTTAGCTAAACTTCAGCTAAGTTTGAGGATGATTCCTCAAAAGAATTAACTGCTCAAATTCTTTTATTTCTCTCTGAGGTTTGGGAAGGTGTGGTTATAGTCATCTAGTTGATATTTGTATAGACTTGGCTGCATTACTTAGCCTTTCTGAGCCTCAGCCTTTCAATCTGGAAAAAGATAATATTAACATCATCCTTCAGGATCATTAGGATAGTTATGTCTCATTTATGAAATGATGCATATGAAGCACAAGGAATGGAATATAGGGCTGTTTCGAAGTTGATCATTATTATTTCAACGTGAAAAAAAGTCCAGCTTCTCATTTTGAGTAGGAAAAGAAAGCAATAAATAGGGTAGAAGGAGATGGAAAAGAAGTAAGAAAGAACACTGATATTATTTGAATGCCTACTATGTACCAAACTTTGCATTAACCCCTTCACAAATATGTTATTTCAGGATTACTTGCCCATGAAATGGGTATTAATATGCTCATTTTTGTAGATGAGAATACTGATACCTAGGGAATGTAATAATCTATTTAATGTAATAGAGGGAGGAAATAACTAAGTAAAGATTAGAAAATCAATTTTAAGCTACCTTTATTAGTGAGTTTTTCTTGAGCTACTTCCTTTTCCTACCCATTAGACTGTGCCTTTGGTTTCCATAAAGGTGTCCGAAACTCGTAGCTATCTTTAGGAAGTTCAAAGCAGTGAGAGATTATCAGAGTTATTGCATGTATATAGTTACATGTGTATGTGTTTCATGTGTGTATGTATATATGTATTGTTCAGGTGGGGAGAGGAATTCAGGTTGAATTCATTCTATTTCTCACTTCATGGTATATTGTCTCTGTTGGTTCACAGAAAACTCATCTTATTTCTCATTTTGTTTATTTTTTTAAATTCATATTTATTCCAATTCCCCACTTCTGTTATTCTTACCATTCCATGGGATCTCACTCCAAAGTATTTTTGGTTTATGCTTTATGTACTTGTATTCTTAGATTAGTTTTACTGATTTTGTGCATGTGTGTGTAAGTGCATGGTATTGTGAATATCATATGGTTTTGTGTGAAAATTTTTCTAGAGTGTATATCTGGACCATTTGGTGAACCTATGCTTGCTTTAAGTTAGTTCTTCTCACTAGAATGGTCTACATGCAATCCATTTATAAAGGAGGGTTCCTACTATATTCCCCACAGAAGCTCCCACACTTGGCACTGTCTGAAGAACATACTATTTTAAAATAAAACTCATTTCTATTAACAGTAAAATATCCGAGCACCTTAAAAATTCCACTTTAAAGAGAGATCGTCCCAAACAGAACATTTCACAAATTAAATTCAATTCTTAAGCAGCATGGTTGTGATCTCTCCTTTGCAAGAGATTAAAAACAGTACCAAGTTGTGATTCGTGCCTCCACTACAGGGGAGCACATTGCCTGCCCTCCATTTGGAGCAATGGTCTGTACTTGAACTTAATAGGAAAATTTGAAGCTTTTCTTTTGTAACCACTGTGGATTGAAAAAAACTATTGTTAAATGAGAGAATGAGATGGGCATTAGTACCATGGGTACCTGGTAAGCTTACCAAGAACAAAATGAGAAATTGGAGCTTTACATAAGGATATGGACCTCAGAAGCCTGCAAGGCTACTGTGGCGAGCAAGACACAGACAGTCCATGACATCACAGAGCTTATTGCACAGTGGGAAAGACAGAAAGCAAACAGTAATTATAAAAGATACTCTGAGTCTGAGATTTAAGTAGCCCTTACTGAAGTAAACTTTGGATCATCTGGATGTCAGACAGAGCCTGGTTACATATGCTGTGTAGTTTATGGTTTCTTATCTCCCAATTAAGATAAGCCCAATATCCCTCTGTCTACATGAAAGATGGGGTCCCTTGCTTGTGTAAGCTATTTTCTAACTCACAATATGCCCAGGCCCTCGCTCTTTTCATTTAAGCAAGATTGTCTCAATTTAAATTTGTCTGGCATGTCCAGACCCATCTTTTTGGCTGGGACATTATTCAAAGATTTATAGCCCTGAGAGAATAATGTTATTCACATTAGATTTCTGAAGAGCTGTTCAATCTTTTTCCTAATTCGGCAGTGAGAATAATGAGCTGGAACAAAAGTAACCATGACAGGAATTGTCCTCGTCTATTATTTTTCCAGCATCTCAAGAGGAGCTGGTGGGCTCTTGAACCTTGCCCCTTGAGCTAAGTAGTTGGAAAGTATTTTGACTGCTGGCAACTTACCCAGTAGTCTGATAAATGTGACTTAGCTACCTTAGTTCTGGTTTGTGGGGAACAGAAGAATTTTCTATGGTTATTTTGTACACTGTTACAAGAGAGAAATCTTTTTTTTTTTTTTAAATATGTGTGGGTTCTGTAGACAGGAAGGATTGTGAAGGAAAAATTATATGGTAACAACAAATCTGATTGACTCCCGGGATTTCAAGTATGACAAGCAGTGCTTTTCTCTCCACATTATCAATTTCATGGTGTTTAGAAGTAACTGCTAGGTTTTCTTTTAAGTCTATTAGAAAATATTGGTGTGTGACTTTCCATTGATATGACACATGGAATAAATTTTAACAAAAGGGCTACTCACTCTCTACATGATATGCAGGTTATTATGTGTGTTAAATGGAAAATATTGTGTTTTTTATTTTACTTTATAGATTTGAAAGTCTATAACAAAGGATTTATTGAAATTAAGGGAACACTAGCATTCTCTTTTTATGGCCATTTTTATGACTATTATAATCATGTAAATTATGAAGTTGAATGGATCCTATAATGACACCATTTGTTGGACACTTTATGTCATTTCTGGCACTACATCATTTGTTCATCCGTACATTTAACAAATATTTATCAACTACTTAATATATGACAGGTATTCTGCCAAATACTGAGGCTATTATGGCAATATTTGGACAGTCCTTAACCAGTGGGGAGGACAGAATCCAAACAGGTAACAGGCAGATAATCACAAGAAAATGTTTTGACTGTTGTAATAAAGAAACAAACACTATTTCCTTATTATAGTAAAATAACAGAGAACAGATGGAGAACTAAACTGAAGGACATAAAGACAGAAATTATGTTTAAGCTGAGACCAGAAGGATGAGCAGAAGTTATGCAGGAGAAAAGAGAGGAGAAGAGTGATTCATATGCTGTTGGAATAGCCTTTGGGAAGATGATAAACCACAAGAAAGATTATAGCATATTCAAGGAACTTAAATGAATCCTGGTTTCCTTGAGCTGGTGTGTGCAATGGAAGGAGACAGTAAACAGAGGCCAAAATATGAAAATCTTTATAAAGTATGTTTTGGACTTTAGATTTTATCCTAAAACCACAAATAGAAACCATACTACCACAGATAGGTGGTGTTATCTTCATTTATCAGATAAGAAAATTAGTGTAGAGAGGTTAAATATGCTTGTATTTATCCAGTAAGTAATTGGTTAAGCCATATTTTTAATAATCACTCCCTGGCTCTAAAATCTATGACTTTTACCCTGTGATTTATGACCTGTCTTCTAACCCACATAAAATCTAACCACTAAGTAGCCTTATCTTGACCAAGTGTTATATTCAGAGAAACATTGACCCTGTTGGATTATGACATGGTTTTTTAAAGATTAAATATATATTACTGTGACTCAAGGAAATTCCAGAATGGAGGAGGTTCTATTCATATTTCAAGTAAAGCTTTATATCTCCCTTTTTGCCTCTTTTGGTCTCAGTGATCCCTATGCTTATAAATTGTTTCCCAATTCTCTCCTCTTCTCACACCCTAAACACAAATCTCTAAACCTTTTCCACATAGACATTCATGTTCCTTCATTTCCTCTCTCTTATTGTAACCTTCTTTTTTTCTGCTAGTAACTCTCTATCCATTCTAGAGAGAATTCAGCCATCTTCTACAGATTCTCCAGTTCTTGTCTCTCCTCTGCCTGCACTCAGCAGAGGTGATTAAGCTAGATGGGACTCTCCCTGACAAGTTCCTGTTGGAGGACACAATTGGCAAAATAATCATGGCTGAGAAGGGTTCAGACGTGTGTCACACCTGATATCCTCATGAATGAGATGCTTGAATGGGGCGTTACTGAGAGCCCAGTGACTTGGAAAGAGGGTTGCTTCTCTGAAAAAACAAAACAGTGATTCCAAGTATCCTGTGGCGGGAATCATGTGGGGTGTCTGGCCAGGACTAATGTCAATCTATTGGAGTGTGGAAGAAACACAGCTTACTGTGTGCAGCTCTTCCTTAATCCCACCTCCCCAGGAAGAAATTTTAGGCTGCTCCCATTTTACCTAAATAGAAAAAGTCTTCCTCTGACATGCTTCAACAGAGAGTTTCAATTTGTCAGACATATCCCCATCACTTACCTGAAGACAAAAACTCCTTATGCCATGATTCACCCTCACCCCCACAAAATATTGATAAGAAAAAATAATAGATCTACTTAAGGGGACATAACGGCTTATGGGAAGATGATGGCATCAAATAATCAGGACAGTGGAAGCAGAACTAATGACAGAAACAGGACATTCTAATTAAAGTCTTATGAAGGAGATAAATTAGAACCCCCCCACACACACACACAAAGTGTTCTTGGACCAAAAACGAAAAAGTCCAAACTTAAAAATTGGAGAAATTGAAAATAAGTTGGCTACCAGTAAAAATTAGGTTGTGTAATTTAAAATATACAACACAAAGTGCAAAAAAAGGAAAATCCCAAGTGAAAACATAAGAAATATAAAGAAAAAGAAATAGATGGGTTAAAAGCGATAACCAAAGAAATTTTAGAATGCAAACTCTATGAGGACAGCAAACTTGTACTTCATCATCACCAATAACCATAATGGTGCCAAACTCACAGAAGGTGCTAAATGAATGAATGAAAGAATAGGTGAATAGGAGAAACTTTACTACCTAAGCTAAAGATTTAAAAGATACACTACCTGATGGCATAGACCTGTTTTTCCCTTCTTCTTTCTCCTAAGTACAACTATAAACTCTGAGAATGATGAAAGACAAAAGAAAAGAGAACTCTGAAAGATGAAAAGGAGAAGGTAAGCCGACTTGGGTGCTCAGAACTAAAGAAGTGGCACAGTAGCAGCATATCATGTATACCCCACCCAGTAGAGAAAGGTCACCTGCTAATGTTTCCTGATCTCCAACTTAGCAACAGAAGACAGCTGAGGTAGGCTCACCCCTTCCCCAGATTGAACAAGAGTCCCTCTAACAACACCAGATGAGCCACAACCCATTGAAAGGGGAATGGGTTGGAAGCCCTTCCAAAAATAAGCAACCTGAGGAAGTTTCTCCTTTCTTGCAGAGCATGAGACTTCTGTTTTTCATGAGTAGATATCAAGGCAGGCTACAGAAACTGGCAAAAGAGACCCAGCCCTGGCTGGGAGATTGTTTGTCCCAGATGCCCAAGAATCTCCTCCTCTTGCCCAGAGATATCAGGATAACTGGGAAGTGACAGCCCACCTCCAATGAGAGATACCCTAGTGTTTGCCTTGTCTTGGCAAACTCCTTCTTCACCCCCAGACAATACCAGCAGGGAGCAACTGTTTCCCCAAAATCATTAGGTAAACCAAGTAAACCAAAATAACACCACGAAGTCTCTAAGGGGCCTGGGGAATAAGAACAAAAATCAACATTTATATCATTGGTATCTCAGAAGGAGAGAAAAGAGAAAATGAGACTGAAAGAAAATTACAGGAAATAATGTCTAAAAAATTTTTCAAATTTTGTGCAAGACATAGACCTATAGATCCAAGAAGCTAAACAAACCCCCCAAGAAGAATAAACTCAATGAAATCTACACCAAGACACATCATAAACTTTTGAAAACTGAAGACAAAGAAAAAAATCTTGGAAGCAACCAGACAGAAATAACACATTACCTTATAAGGGTGTCACACTTCGAACGATGATAGATTTCTCTTTGGAAATCACAGAGGCCATAAGCATGTGACATAGTTATGTTTTAAGTGCTGGAAAAAGAACTGTCAGCTGTGAATTCTGTCTCTGGAGAAACTATTATTCAAGACTAAAAGGGAAATAAAAACATTCTCAAATAAAGGAAATCTAAAAAATTTGTCACTAGCAAATCTACCCTTAAATATTGGCTAAAGGAAATTCTTCTGACAGAAGTGAAAAGAAAGAGAGAGAGAGAGAGAGAGAGAAAGAAAGAGAGAATAAAAGAAAGAACCTTAACTGTTTTTCAATCAGAGTAATTCCCTGGCGAGTCATCTGAGTTGTGTGTATCGATTATCCGTTTTTTTTTTTTACTCAGAATAGTGTTTCTTGGTATAATATGCACTACATTTTGTTTAACCACTCACTTGCAGAAATGGAGGACAGAATAGTGATGACCGGGAGTTAGGACTGAGAAGAAGGCAAGACATGGTGCAAGAGGGAGGAGGGTGTGGTTATAAAAAGGCAAAAGGAAGGAGGAGGTCGTGTCGGAGCTGTTCAGTATCTTGACAGAGGTGTTGGATACATAAACCAACACAAGTGATATAACTGTATAGAATTTACTACATACACATATTAATAGATACAAACACATGCATACATACACATACATGCACACATGAGTAGGACTAAAACTGGGAAAGTTAAATTGGTGGATTAAATCAATGTCAATTTTCTGGTTGGAATATTTTACTATAGTTTTGCAAAATGTTACCATTGGGAAAAACTGGGCAAAGCGTGCACTGGATCTCTCTGTATTGTGTCTTACAATTGCATATAAATCCATACTTATTTAAATAAAAATCTCAATTCAACAAAAAGGCAAATTACTGTGTTATCCAGTCTCCAAGATGGGCCCACTGATTGTGACCCCTAGTATTCAGCCCTGGTGTAGGTCATAAAAGACACTGTGGCTTCCCCCTTCCTTTTCCTTTGATCATTCACACTGGGGCAGCCACACATCTAAGTATCAGATTTCTCACCTGCAACAATGGAAAATAAAAGAGAGAGCTACAGGGTTTATTGACTACTCAAGGTTAATGAGTAAAAGATGCTATCATAGAGATTCTTATATTCTTATGTCTCCTCAAGATATCCTTCATTTTCAGATCTTACAAAAGATTCAGAAATTATATACCCTCTCTCTCCATGTACTCTGGCTGAAACAATTACCTGAGAAAGCAGTCTGGTTAATCAAGAAAATTATGTAGAAAATTTTTAGATAAAAATAATGTTTATAGAAGATGATTGTGAGCAATTAATTTGTTAATATTCACAGTGAATTCTGAAGAAATGATTTTAATGTAATTGAAAATTATAATGTAGGTGAAAAGTGAGAATTCATGTCAAAAACATATATTCTGTGGGGAAAAAATATATTAACAAGGAAGAAAAATAAAAAATCGTTTTAGCAAACCCAAGAGTTGGAAAGCAAATGAAGAATTTATTTGGAAAGTATAACCATCCTAAAGGTCTGGTTTGCGTGGGGATATGGACAGAATTGGCCAAGTAAATATAATGGGTGGAGATCATAATATAATTTAACTTTGATACATTTTGTAGAGGCAACTATTATAGATAAGATTTTAGAGATAAGAAAGCCATCACTAGTAAAAAGGAGATGCCCCGTTATACTTATAAATTAAGAGGAAAAGAAAAATAATTGAAAAGGAATATGATAAAATGGGTTTATAGAGGTTAAAGTGCTTGCTTTAGATTACGCAGCAAGGCAGAGATAAATGTCTACCCTAGGTCCATCTGGCTCCAAAGCCCATGTATTTCTATTCTATTATTTGGCCTTTAGTATCCCAACAGGTCTATACTGAAGACATTACAGGTTTTCAAGTATCTATCTTATGTTTTTATCATTTCCAAAATCGGTGAACAAAGCAAATATTGTTACCATCTTACCCTAGTAACTTCATTTGGCACTGTAAAATATCACGAGTAAGAAGCAACACGAATGAAAGAAAAAGTAAGAAAGTGCAATTGAATTTTATGGTAATTGTCATTCATGAAAGGAAAAATGCGTTAGATATGAGAAAAGAACATGTGACTCATTCAATTACCACCCAGAAGATCAAGAAGGGAAAAACTCAGGGAATTTCTGGTGTCTGGGACTTCCAGATGTGATATTTACAATATATTTTTCACACCATCTCTATTTATGTTGCTAATAAAGTAACAGATATGTAGCAATTCTAAAGAAATCGTCTATTTCTTAGAACATCATGTTCAAATGATATTTCCAACACTGGCTAGTAAGGAACCCTTACAGAAATGAACCTGGAGATCTCAGGGCATACAGGGAAAGTAAATTGGTTTTCAAAGAAATTTGAGGAAATAGTCTTTTCTAATTAAAATTTTATTTTTTACAAATTGTATTCTTGTCTCAGTAGAATGGTGCCTCTTTCAGAAAGTTTCTGAATGTTCTATGGCAGAAGTGTTCCTTTTCCCTCAGACAATGCAGTATTGGTCCTTTCCCTGATGGTGCTAAGGGCCATCAATGAGGTTTCATGGAAGAGACAGGACTTGAACCAGGGAGAGTTTGAACCAGGAAGAAGCACCATTGCTTAAGCTGTGGTCCTTAACCCCTGGGCCACAGCCTGGTACCATTCTGTGATCTATTAGGAAACAGGCCATGCGTCACTGTCTGAGCTCCACACCCCACCCCCACTCACCCATGACACCCCATCCGTGCCCTCCCGATTCATGGAAAAATTGTCTTGCATGAAACCAGTCCATGGTGCCAAAAAGGTCGGGAATCCTTAATGTAACAATTGAAGCTAAAGACAATTGAGGCCCTGAATTGTTTCTGTCCTGCAATGTGTGTGGATATCACCTTGAAGTTTATGAGAGAACAGTCTCATGCTGAGATTTGGATCTTCTCATTCTAATGCAGTCAGAATATTTTTTAAAAAATGACAAGTTTTGAGCACAAATACCAAAAGATTGAAAAAGCTAGGGGCACTGGATAACAGGAAAAGATGAAAGACTTAATTCAAATGACGGGGCCAAATAATGACTAAGGAGAAATAATAACCATCTGCAAATATTTGAGGAAAATATGGAGTAAGAAGGGGAGAGGAATGTCTTTGAGTTATCCAAAGGGGTATAACTAAGAGAAACAGGATTAAATTGAGCAAAGAAAAATGTAGGCAGAGCATGAGGGGGAAAATGACCACGTAATGAGATCTGTCAGTCTGTGGAATAGTCATTCAGAGGAAGTGGTGGAAACCCCATACCTTGAATCATTTTCAGCTAAGCTGGAAAAATTGCTCTATTACAGAGAACTATCCAACCATGGAAGAGGGGGACTTGATGATGAGCAATGTGCCTTTTCCATCCTTAATTTCTATATTTCTGGAAAAGAAAAAAAGAAGAGGAAAACTAAATAAGGGTGCAACCTAGTATAATATCTTAGAGAAAAACAAAAATAATCTAGAAACCACAGACTGACAATGATGAGCAAAATGGACTAATGATAGAGAAAACCCACTAAAACACACAAATTTCAATTAATGTTTAAAAACTTAAAGTAAGGCTAAAAAGGGAATGACTTAAAGGAGAGTTGAATATTTATTTAAGGACTTTTGCTTTTCTGTTCACAATAAAATATCAAAGCAATCTAAACATTCCTCTTAAGTAAATAAAGAACTGTCATCTGAGTTAGACTAACACAGTTGTGTTACTTTAGGACCCCAGCAAGCATGTGTGCTTCAGAATGGTCTGGAGAGCTGAGCCTCCATGGTGGCTGGACCCCAGAAACACTGAGTGGGCAAAGAGCTAGGCTAATCACATTAAATACAATGCAACTAAATCATCAAATAGCATATAAAATCTACAAAAACATATTAAATATCGAGTATAGGCAGAGTACAATGTCAGGATTACAAAGGTTTATAAAACTTGATTATTTTTCTCCATGAGCCTTGAGTCTACCAGGAAAGACAAACTGATGGGAAATGTCATGGATCTCAGGTGACTAAACACCAAGATCAAGGCTCCTTCTTGGAGAGAGATGTTCTTACTCCTGCTCAAAATCTCAGGCTCTCAGTCTGCTTTTCTCTTCTCTGAGTAGATACTGCTTCCCACTCTATCCCCATTCTATAATCCCCAGCTTCTCCATTTATTACTACCATGAAGAAAAAGAAGGAGGGCTTTTTCATTTTTCATGTTTAATAAGTACTGGGATATCAACACAAACTCATAGCAATAACAAATGTTTATTTTGAACTTATTCTATGCTAAATATTATGCTGCATTCTTAAAATGCAATATTTCTTTTAGTCCAGGTCAAAATTCTATCCATTGAGTAGAACAATTATCCACATTTCACAGGTTATCAAATTGAGGCTTAGAGATGCTTATAATTTATCCAAGTTCAAACAGGAAGGAAGTGATCAGGCTGTGATATTAGCAAACATGTTGCTATGGACTGAATTGTGTCCCTCCAAATTCATATGTTGAAGCTCTAACCCTTAATGTGACTGCATTTGGAGATAGAACCAAATTATTTTGTTTGATTTTCCCACCAAAAAAAGAATCCTTGATTTACACTGTATTTCTTCCTAGTATTAGCAAATAGTTGCAAGCATAACCATATTTTGTTTAATAACTTAATTATTGGTTTAATAAATATATGTTTATAATTTTTAGTTTTATTTTTCAATATAAAGTACAATAAACCTTTTATTCACCATTAAATGTGAAAATCTGGTCCCTACTCAAGCAAATTCAGTTTAGGAAGCCCTCTTGCAGAACCAAGTTATAAAGCTTCTAAGACATAGAAAACAAAAGTTCTTTTGTCTACAGCTCTCCATGTACTTTTTAAATAGATTTCATTTTTTTTAAACTTCCATGTACTTTTTAAATAGAAAATGCAAGCCTCTTTGGTATACTGCTCTCTACTTTTATTTCTAAAGAACAGGGTTAACAATCAATTCCCATCTCTGCTTTTCTGGTTTCCATCACTACAACAGTGATAACAGACAAGGAAGTACAGACAGTTCCAGACTTAAGATGGTTTGGCTTACAATTTTTCAACTTTAGAATGTGTTTATTAGGATATCACATGTATTTTTGACTTAACAATGGGTTTATTGTGAAGTAACTCTATTGTAAGTCAAGGAGCACTGTATATTATTTTGTGTTTAAGTCCTGAATTTAATTAACAATCCTACAACTCTATTTTGATTGATTCCTTTGATGGAAACCCAGGCTCCAATAATATGTTCTATGTTCTCCAATGGAACAGTTGTTCAGACTAAGTATGAATCCAACAGGTATAGAGGAAACAGCTTTATGAACAAAACATAATGTTATTTGGAAGTGGGTAGTTATCATTACAAGAAAGCATCGAGTATATGTACATTTATGGAGCAAATATATATCCACGGTGACAAATAGGAGAATAAAAGTTAATGTCCTGGGAAAATGCTGTTTTGGAAAGGTTTCCAATTTAATTTGGTATTATGAGTTCTTGAAAGTATCATCTAAGATGCCTCAAACCTACTTTTTCTGAGAAAGCATTTTCTTTCAATCAGCCATCTGAAGCAAGATGTGTAACAGCCTGAAATATCCTTTCCATTTTTGAAAGATTCAAACCTTTCCACACCAAGGGATTTATGACAATTTCTGATATATTCAATCATTTCCCCTATATTTGTTCCTGGCACTATGTTGAAAGGGTGATTTAAACATTAAGATTTATGTGCCAATTAAAGTAAAGGCAGTCAGTTTGTTCTCAAGGAGGTATGATTTGGCTGCTATCTGGCTAAAATGACTTCTTTCTTGTTTAGTGACAAGGCAAAAAAAAAAATGAGGAAGACCAGAGAACAGTATTCTTAAATGAACTCTGAGCAACAGATGAAGGGAGCTGTTTGTATGTTAAATGTGATAGCAGAGAGGTTAGGTAACATTGGTTTTAGTGCCAGACAGACCTGAGTTCTACCTCTGAATCTACTTACCAGATGTATAAACCTTGACTGAGTATGTGGCTACTGTGAGCTTCAGTTTCCTCATTGCTAAAATGGGAACAATAATAGGATTGCTGTAAAAATTAAATGGGGTAATACACATACAGTGCCAAGCACAGAATTAATAATGACAAAGTCAATAAAATTACAGATGATTATTATATCATCATCAAAATATTTTATAAGAATTAAATAGGCCAAGAGCAGTGGCTCATACCTGTAATCCTAGCACTTTGGGAGGCCAAGGCAGGAGGACCGCTTAAGCCCAGGAGTTCAAGACCAGCCTGGGCAAAAGCAGGACCTTATCTCTACAAAAAATAGAAAAATTAGCTCAGTGGTGTTGGTATGTACCTGCAGTCCCAGCCACTTGGGAGGCTAAAGCAGGGGGATCGCTGGAGCCCAGGAGTTTGCAGTTGCAGTGAGCTATGATGACACCACTGCACTCTAGCCTGGGCAATAGAACAAATCCCTGTCTCAAAAAAAAAAAAAAAAAAAAAAGACATAAAGAAATAAGTGAAAGTTAACTTTTTAAAGTTGCCCAAACCACTAAATTATTCTTTCTAAAAATGTGGTATGAGGAACATTGGCATGAACATCACAATGCATGCTGCTTGTTTAAAATTCTCATTACTGATTCACATCCAGATGTACTTAATTTTCTGAATTAGTTTATCTGTTAAATGAATCAACAAGAATTTCTACACACTTAATATATGCCAGTCACTGTTGGGTATTAGAAATAAAATGATGAATGCGACAGACAAGTTCTCTTTCCTCACAGAAATTACATTCTAATGGGGAAGTAAGTAAATAAACAACATAATTATAATAAAAGACCATGTTACATGTTACATAGTAAACATGTTAATGACACAGAACATAACCTGGGAAGGCCACTTTAGATAGGATGATCTGGAGAAGCCTTTCAGGGGAGGTGACAGCTGAGCTGAAACTCGAAGGAAGAAATTAAGACCACCTTGATAAAAGCCAGGGGAAGAGAATTGAATTCCAGGCAGAAGGAATAAAAATATCAATGACCTAAAAGTCTGAAAGACTTGGCATGTTGATAAAGGAAGCCAGTGTAACTGGAATGCAGTGAGAGAGAAGAACAGTATGAAGCGATATTGGATATGTTGGAGAGGAAAGAATTGAAGTCCCACCCCACCCCTGTACCACTCAGATCCTTTTTCTTGCTATTCTAAATTCATTCCATCTGCTTTTCCAGGATTATGGTTGTTCTCTTTTTCTGGGGAATTATACCAGGGAGTATTAGTGAGATAAACTAGAGGACCCACCATATTGCTGTCTCGAAATTGCAACTAACGCTCATTGTCTTTCTCCTTTATTATCCATTATAGAATCCCCTCAACCTCAGCACTTCTGCTGGACCAGGTGGCTTATTTAGTGAGGTGACCCAGACTCTCATTCATCAGGAGTATAAGCTTCTGGTCACCATGTGGTTCTCCGGCTGTGACTACTGCACTTTACCATTGCCATCACAATCCAGCAGGTCTGCAGGGGCATGCCGAAAAATGTCCCATCACATCATCCAGTTGCCAAGCATATTCCTTCCTATTCTCATTGTATGATAGCCTCCCTGCCTCCCTCTGGTGTTCAGGGGCAATTACCGTTGTCTGCTGATCTGTTCGCATGGAAAGCCTAAAGTAACTGGATGGGACTCATATCTTAGAGTTTAACGGGACTTTTACTGTATTCCCTAATGAAAGCGTTATCCTTCTTGGATAACTAAAACTCCTAGCCTCAAGAACATAAAGTTGCTGGGCTGCAAAGCACATGTGTGGGTCATTAGAAGTGATGGTATGTGGAACTATCTTGATTTCTACACTTTGGTTTGAAAACCGATGTAGTCAACCTATTGGAGACATAGCACCATATGATAGCTATTGATTTAGAGGAGGTGTCAGCACACTTTTTCTGGAAAAGGCCAAATAGTAAATATTTTAGGTTTTGCAAGCCATCTAGTCTTTGTCACAACTACTCAACACTGCCATTTTAGTGGGAAAGCAGCCACAGACAAGATGTAAATGAAAGAGAGTGGCTGTGTTCTAATAAAACATTGTTTACAACAGAGGTGGAAGGCCAGATATGGTCCTTGGACAGTAGTTTGTTGGGCCCTGATTTGGACTGTGTAGTGTACCCTGAGGGATGGCATTGTGTTCTTTCAGGGTACCTAGCATAGCTGATGCCAGACTGAATATTCAAAAGGCCATTCCATCACCCTATTAGGCTGGCAGCATCTGAGTGATGGTAGTGACAAGAACTACTACCATACGCCTTTTGTCATAGGTGGGATTTTTGGTCTGATTTGATACTACGTGGGATATCTGGTAATCTGGCCAATGGATTTGATATTCTGTAGCCCTCGAATAGTGATAGTGGCTAAAATCATGTTAGTGGGAATGACAAAATGAATTGATACCTTCTCCAGGGTAAAATTGATCCAGTGTAATGGATTTGTTATCAATTGGCTAATTACCCTTCTGCTGTGTTGGTGGCTCAGTATTAGTATCCCTTGCTGGATGTTGGATATTTAGAAGGGGCATTAGCTAAATAAGTGTTGGTAAGTGGGAACAGATGGGTTGGGTCTGGCCATTCTAGTTACTCCATTCATGAGCTTCTTGTTCCAGTACTGAGGTAGTAAATGACGGGTGCAATCTGATATCAGCTGGCCCATAAGTTCAACATAGTGTTTTTCCTCACCATATAACTTCTATTAATAGCAACATAAGGGGTCTGCTGGGCCTCATGCCCCATGTATTAGAGCTGCCTGAATTGCAGCCTGGACTTGCTGCAAATGTCTTATCTGTTTTGAGCCCACTAAGAGCAGACAGCTTTTGTATCAGTTGGTAAATGGGTCCAAGAAGTATTCCCAAGTATACAATATTTTGGCCACCACAACCTGAAGAGACATACAAGGCATTGTGCTACTTTCCTAATGGTAGGAGGTATGAGTTGTAATAATTTGTTCCTTATTTTGGAAAGGATTTGCAGGCATGCCCCTAACCACTATGAAATTCAGTGATGTGGAAGTCCTTGAATCTTCACAGGGTATATCTTCCATCTCTGGAGTATATATGACTTAGCAAGAAGCACATATATCTTATCAAGGCCTCCAACATACTTGCCACTTCTGGCTCATTTTTTCTAATTACTGTGGATCATCAGTATAGTGAACCAATGTGATGTACTGCAGAATATCCAGATGGTTGAGGCCTCTTGGAACTACAATATGAGAGAGGTTGGGAGAGTTAACATAGCCGGGGCCAAGACTATATGTATTCATTACTGTCTGTTCCATGTGAATGAAAAGTGGTTTTAATCCTCTTTATTTTTCCCTCCTCTTTTTTTTTATTTGGTTGTATACAGATGCAATTTTGTTACATTGATATATTATGTTGTGGAGAAGTCAGGGTCTTCTGGGCATCCATCACTGACACAACACACATTGTACCCACCAAGCAACTGTCCATCATCCACCTTCCTCCCACCTTTTACCCCTCTGAGTCTCCATTGTCTATTGTTCTACACTCTGCTTCCAGGTGTACACATTTTTTAGCTTCCACTTACAAGTGAGAACATGTGGTATTTGTCTTTCTGTGTCTGAGTTGTTTCATTTAAGATAACGGCCTCCTGTTCTATCCATGTTGCTGCAGAAAACATGATTTTATTCTTTTTTATAGCTGAATAGTATTCCATTGTGTATGATCTTCTTTCTTGATAGAGCTGGAAAATAACACATTTGCCAAATCAATGGCTGGATACCATGTACCTAAATCTATGTTAATCTTCTCTAGCAATAACATAACACCTGGCATAGCAGTTGCAATTTTGTTGAGTTTGCAGTAGTATACCATCATCCCACAGAATACGAGAGTTTTCATAGGGGCCAGACTGATAAATTAAATGATAGGAACAATTATCTCTGCCTCCTTTAGGTCTTAATCTCTGCCATTCTTTCTGGAATGCAATATATATATTTTTCTATCATCTTGACGAGGCATGGCAGGAACAGTTTCAGTGGCTTCCACTTAACCTTCTTTACTGTGACAGCACTCATTGCACAGGCCGAGGAACTAGTGTGGGAATTGTACCAATTACCAATTACATGTTTGAACCTACTGTGAGCCAACCCTGGGTGGGAGCTCCATTTACTACTTGGCCTTCTTAATCCCCATTCTAACAGGGAAGTTCATGGCAGTGCTTCAGGCTCCTGGGTAGCAATGCCAACTCAGACCCTAGCTTCAAGAGACCCAGAAGTGTCTGAAAATTTCTCTTTCCCCAGTGCATGATTTTGTGAATAAATGGCTGGGGGAATTATTACCATACATATTTACCATGGATTTGCAGAGCCCTTTGTCTAGTGGACCCAGTCTCTCCTTCATGTCAGTAGGTTCTGAACCTGAAATTTGGCTCAGGTCTGGAAACTGGCCAAGAGATTATCACATTTTATTGGGACAGGTAATATCAGCCTCCTAATCATTAATCTCTCATTTCTTTGGCTATATAAATTAAGCAACATTCCTTCTCACTGCCCATTTATCTTCCCCCCATCCCAACCAGGAGTATTGTCTTCTACTAATCATTTCATAGCTCTCTGCAGGTCAGATCCTGAGTTGCCACTCCAGTTTTGCCTCTCATTACATCACTGTGCACAGCTTGCTTCTGATGATTAAGCACCTGCCCTCTTATATCCTCATTTCCATTCTGCAACAGCATCTCTTCCTATCATTCCTGACCTACACGGGAAAGCCACCACTGAGCTTCCCAGTGACACTGGTATCCCTCTCACCAGTGTAATCCTTGGAAAACAGAGTGTCTTCCTGGCCCTCCCACAAAATACTGTCAGTTGGTGGGTTTTCCAGTCATATGTAGTGTATCTCTTCTAGCATGTTCACTTTTCTAAGCCTATGTGTTCCTCTCTCAGCTGTTTTTCACTGTGGTTCCAGTATGCTTACTTCATTTAGAGCAGGCGTCGATTTTTTCCAAGCTTCCAAGGAGCATCCTAGCAGTATGTTAACACTTTCTCTTAGAGTCTTGCCAAGGGGTGAAATCCCGTATCACAGGAGAGCAGCAAATAAGCTTTTACATTCTGACCAGCTTTACATTCTGACACCCTGATCCAGTACCTCAGCAACAAATCCCATAAAAACTCTCCTGGCTCCTGCTAACATATGTTGACTGGGACTTATTGATCCTTTGGCATATAGCCCTTTTCCTTTTTTAGCAGATCTAGCACTTTCCTGGCTGGATTATATTATAAGGTGACCCTAGATACTGATCTGATGGTGCAGAGAGGAGGTGGGGACAGATCCTGAGATATGTGCATATTGTCTTGCAAAGCAGAGAAGGAAGGACTGGCCTTTAATAGGGATGTGTGGGCCACTTATGCAGATTCAAAAGGATCAGGGGATCTAGGGATTCAAGATTTTTGATAATTTGACCCCATCCTTACACTCAGGATTCCACACCTTCCTAACAGGCTTCTGATCTTGCCATGTAGAATTTGCCACAATTGAGAAGTCAACTTTCTCTGGAACTCTAATATTCTTACAAAGTTCTTTTCTTCCCTTCCAGCTGCAGTTTTGTGCTACCAAGGAGGTCCTCTGGCTTTCAGAGCTCATATTTAATGAAGTATTAATTACCCTCAGCATTTTAATGTCTTTCTTAAATGGCCCAATAGCATTCTAATTATTATAATTATTATAATTATTTCCTCAGAAGACTTCAAATGCCTGAGATACTATTATACTGATGCCTTTCCTTTCACCAGTATCCATTCCAGTTCACCATTAATGAAAGTTGTTACACCACTGTAACATGGTGGAGTTTGTGAGTACTCTACCCACCATCAGTGATGGGGTCCTCATTTCCCACTGGCCAAAGGGAGATCAAGATCCAAAATCTCACTTTATAGTCTATTTCCTAGAACCACTCCTGACATCACCTGTCAGAACACAGGTTGCCTGTGTGAGAGACTCTAAGATGAAGATTTGCATGCAGGAGATTTTTGGGGATAGTACTCTTGGGAACAACACCAGTGGGAGAAGGGAAAGCAGCTGTATTAGGCAGAGGGAAAGGCTGAACCGCAGCACAGTCCCACAGAGTTCTGAGCCAGGCCTCCAGGAAGCTCTGCAGCTGGGAAAGGGCCTTCAAAATAGTCCCATATGGAGGCAATAAGGTTGTGCCATTGCACCTTCATTGACAATTGGTTACCGGATGCAGACTACCTTAGGGAAGGAAGTACAACCTTGAATGAAGTGACTTCCTTTAGCCAAGGGCAATTCCCAGGGAGAAATTCAGCTAAGAGATACTAGCAACCAACACTTCCATAACCTGGGATTAAGGAGTGTCATGGTCCTGCAGGTAGGATCTGGATTGCACACCACAGCATTCGCTACATCATATCTATTGAATCTACTTTTTGGTGAGTCTAGAACTGTAGACATATTTCAGAATCACTCTGCTGGAAAAGATACTTGGAGCCAGGAGAGTTCTTGGATGTGTGAAGACACTTTGGGTACATGGAATCTGCATAAGAAATTGTCCTTCTCAAGTGTCCAAGAATTTTACATTACTGCAGCTGCCTACAGTGTAATTCACAATTGTTTCCAAAGATCCAAGACAATTACTCACTTATTTCTTCCCAAGAAAATCTCTTCCAATTTTACAAGTGAGGAAAGAATGTCATAATATCTAGAATAATAGAATGAGTCGATATGCTTCCAGTAAAGCAATCATGCAATTGAACTTCTTATTAAACTCATCTTCCTGTGGATGAGCGGCCAGCAGAATCAAAGCCCTCTTACCATCCTCTAAGTTTGGTCTTTGAGCCTGCCCACATATAACTTTTCAGAGCAGGAATTCCTGTTAACTCTTTGTAATCATGACATCATCCAGTCAACCAAAATATTTGTTAAACTACTGTGTGCCTTTAACAAGAACTATAAGATAAGGGGCTGTTGCAGTATTGGTGACCCTCAAAGGTAAAGTATGTAATTTCTTTCATCAACATTTAATATGTTGAGTGTGACTTTTCTGATTTTTCACTATATTTTTTAAGTTGGTAGGAACTCTTACAGTAATCACTGACATCAATTTCCTAGAACTAAAGAATTAACAAGGTTCAGAAGCAAATTCCTTGTTATACTTCAACATCTGAATACAGTTCAACTGAGATATAAATCCCTGGAGCAAACCAGTGGTCTCTTGATACCTACTCTTCTTGATTTCTGATGATACTTGTAGGGCATTGTTATTTGTGAAGAATGAAGAAAACAATCATGCATTGTTGTCAATCATTAAACCATGGGAGCTGGTCACAGGATTGAGCAGCAATGTTAAAATACTTTTTAGAATGCTAAATTTGAGGACTTAATCTAAATGATATTTAAATAAATCAATTAGTATAAAACCTACATAAGGAAATAAGTAAATATAAGTATGTGAATTCATGTTAAATTGTTTATAAATAATGAACAGCTCAGGGAATCTGGTTTTATATACAGTGCATTCTTCCCTTGGTGCTTCTAGTGTGTTTGGGAAAATAAAAATGTGTTACAGCTGGGAAGTTGGTGAGCTGATTTATGCCAGTGCTTCAGACTTTTCTTCTGAATCAGGAAGAATTCCTAGGAAAAAATACTTGAGACTATACACAAGTTTCAACCTTTCTTGGACACAAAGCAACTTGTGGATGGGACTTCCTGGCTTTCTTCTATGCAGAAGATACACTGAGAATTTTCCAGGATCTAGAACCATATTCCTCATCGCCATGAAAGCCATACCACCACTTGTTAAAATTCTGTGAAGGTGATGTTATTATCCCCATTTCATAGATGAAGATTCTGAGACACAGAGCTGCTAAATGTCTTGGTCAAAGTCACAAAGCTAATAGTAAGAATGGAGACATAATTCAAACCTGGGCGGTTTGCTCGAAGAACTTATGACTTTAATTACCTGGCAATGCTGACTTCTGCTCACATTATTTATTAACAGTATTCATAAAACAAGGAGTATTTGAGAAGGAGAAACAGAAAAGAAAAATACATAAATTATACCAATGAAGCTGATTACCCCATTTGATCCTAGTTTGTTACCCAGTCAGTCCGGCATCTGCATTTGATTTTCAAATCTTCACAAGAATTACAACTCTCAGTGGATCAACAAATGTTTCAGACACTTAAAAGAAACTAGATGGATAATTTTGTTTTTGCCGGTTGTATTAGTCAAGGTTTCCCAGAGAAACAGAATCAATAGGCTACATAGAAATAGAAATAGAAATAGAAATAGAGATATAAGAGGAGATTTATTATAGAAATTGGCTCACATAATTGTGAAGGCTGAGAAGTTGCATAATTTGCTGTCTGCAGGCTGGAGAATCAGGAAACCCTTGATGTAATTCAGTCTGAGTTTGAAGGCCTGAGAACCAGGAGCACTGATGTCTGAGGGCAGGAGAAGATGGATGTCCCAGCTCAAACAGAGACAGCGAGCAAATTGTCACTTCCAAAAATTCTGCCTTTATATTCTACTGGGCTCTCAATGAATCAGATGACGGCCACCCGCATTGATGAGGGCCATCTACCGATTCAAATACTAATCTTTTCCAGAAATACCCTCACAGACACACTTGGAAATAATGTTTTACCAACTATCTGGGAATCTCTTAGCCTAGCCAAGTTGGTATATGAAATTAACCATCATAGTGATGTTGAAAATATTGTTACCCATTATGTAATAAGAAACATTCATAAAATACTCATTGTTTTAAATTTTATATTTATAATTTTCTTGCTTTATGAAAAAAATTTAATTATGCATATATAAATATGTCTATCTATATATAAAATCAATATATTTATAGATAAATATACATATAGATAAAACTATATGTATATAAATACATACATATACAAATATATTTATAAATATAAATGTTTATAAACATGTGTCTTATGAATATACTTATTTGAATATATATGTATGCATAAATATATATTGCTTATTTTTGAACTTTATAAGGAAGGTATCATACTTTTGTAGAGTGTGCTAGCACTTATTTTTTACTCAGTATTTTCTTATCAAGATTCCCCCATGTTATTGTATAGAGCTGCAATTTATTTTTTCACCTATAATGCATTCCACTATAAGAATATGTCATAATTTATTAATCCATTCTCCTGTCAATAAACGTTTTGTTTGTTTCAAATTTTTTATTATTGTGAACCGTTTTGCTAAAAACATCTTCTATATACTTTTAAAGTTTCTCTTAAATATATGTAGAAATAATTTTAGTTGGAATGTCTGGGATATACGATCTGTTCATTTAATATAACAAGAAAAATCACAAATCAAGCTAAAGTCATTGTAACAATTTACATTCATCAGCAATATTATTATGAAAGAGTTTCCACTGATCCACATTTTTTCCAGCTATAAGATTTTCTTAGTTTCTCCCAAGTGGGTCTAAAGTGGTATCTCATTTGGGTCTTGATTTGCTTTTCCTGAGTAAGTTTGAGCATTTCTTCATGTGTGATCATATGTTTCCTTTTCTGTGATATGTCTGTTCATGTATTTTATCTATTTTTTTTATTGGGCTTTGTTGTTTTCCTATTATAAGCATCGTTGACATGTTTTTGAGGGTAATCGTTGTCCTTTTTATGTGTCTCAAATATCTACTATCAGTTTTTACCCTGAAAGCAAAAGGTTTTTTGCTTTCTTTAAGAAGTCTTTTAATAAACATAATGAAAAATGTTTAAGCCAATTAATTTATTAGTCTTTTTTTGTTAACATGTTTGTATTCTTTAGAAAAACCTATATTTTCATTTAAAAGATTGAGGTTTTTTCTTTTCACATTTAATTCCTTAATCTACTTGTAGTTGGTTTCTGTGTGTGTATGTGTATGAGTGATTTGAGATAGAAATCTAAGTTCCTTTTTCTCCAGTCTGGATAACTGATTTTTTCAATCTCCACTTGTTGAATAAGTGTCTTCTTTCCCAGTGACTTCCCATTTTACTTTGTCATACATGTGTGTTTATGGGCTCTGTGTACTCTTCCATTGGTTAATTTGTCCATTTCTGCACTAATATTCCACTCTCTTAATTGCTATAGCTCTACAATAAATATTCCTATCTGGTACATTCTACTCCTTAGTTTTCTTATTTAGATATGTATTGACCATTAATTATCCCATATTAATTTTAGAATAGGTTTTTCATGTTCCACAGAAAAATCTTGTTGAATTTTTATTGAAGTTACACTGAATGTGTAGATAATTTAGGGGAGAATTAATATTCTGAAAATACTGAATATTTCTCTCTCTCTAGATAGGATATCTTCCAATTTACATGTCTCTTCCTTAGTACTATTCAATAAAATTTTATTAATTTCTGTAAATAAATCTTGAAAATTTTTCTTGGGTCCATCCCTAAATTCTTTATACCTCTCATTGCTATTGTAAATATTGCCTCTCTGTATTTTGTTGTTGTTGTTATTGTTTGTGCTTTTTCAACTCCTAAAAAATTTTATTTGTATAAATTCATGGGGTACATGTGCAATTTTGTTACATGGATAGTGGTCAAGTCAGGGCTCTGAGGGTGTCCATCACCCAAATAATGCACATTGTACATCTTAAGTGATATCTCATCATCCACCCCCTCCCACCCTTCTGAGTATCCACTGTCTATCTTTCCCCTCTTTATGTCCAAGTGTACACATTTTTAAGCACCCCTTTATGAGTGAGAAAATGTGATATTTGACTTTCTGTGTTTAGCTTGTTTCACTTAAGATAATGACCTCCAGTTCCATCCATGTTGCTGAAAAATACATGATTTCATTCTTTTGTAAAACTGAGTAAAAAAGAATAGTGCATATATACCACATTTTCTTTTTTTTTTTT
>CAUYSK010026715.1:0-57450 GCA_963575035.1 Avahi laniger | reverse complement strand
TTAATTTCTTTCTATTTTTGGTAGAGACGGGGTCTCGCTCTTGCTCAGGCTGGTCTCGAACTCCTGAGCTCAGAACGATCCGCCCACCTCGGCCTCCCAGAGTGCTAGGATTACAGGCGTGAGCCACCGCGCCCGGCCTTTTCTTAATGATTTTGAAGAGCCTTGTAAATATCAAGGTTAATCACAGTTGTCAATAATATGTGATGCAAATATTTCTTCTTTGTGCATATTTTACCTTCTCATTTTGCTTTTTTATGCTCCCATGAAATTTTAAAAAATTTATTCATAGCTAAATTTATCTCTTCCTTTATAGTTTCTGATATCTTCTGATTAATTTGTAAAATATAAACATACTTTATATTTTAAAAAAATCCATTTGATTTTAAAGAATAAAAATTTTTTAAATGTGATTGATTTATATTTGTGAGTTGTCTTGACCACTAGTTAGTTTCCAAAAACCAGTGTCCAGACCAGATACATTAGAATCATTTAGGGTCTGTGTTAAAAATACAGAGTCCCGGGCCCTTGGTTTAGAGACTTGCTAAACCAAAACTCTTTGTGCCTAGAAGTCTGAACTTTCATCAAGCTCTCTAGATGATTCTAATTGCACTGTAACCATACATAGCTCTAAGTCTAGACTCAACATAAAAGAAAATTTGCTGGTTAAATTACTAAGAATGCAAGCTTGCCCTCTAGTGGTCACTCAAATTGCAGGTACATAATTCTTACAATTCACAAGAACAATGTCAACAATAAATGGCACATATATCAGATGTAATTCATAGAGTCACAGTATCCAAGAATACTAAAGGGCCTTAAAGGTCTTACAGTGTGTTTTCTTATATTGCGGGACCCAGATCCCTCAACAGCACACCCAGAGATGCCACAAAGACCTTCAAGCAGTTTCAGGCTTAGAAGATTTACATGATTGGGTCGAGAGGGTACAAGACTTTTCAAAAATCATTTTAATTCTTTTAGTCCCAGATAGTATAAATTCATTTATAACCAGTGTCTTGTGCCAAGTTACCTGATTTTAGAGTACTGAAAAAAGTAGAAATAGAAGTTAGATTTGAAAAGCAGGCACAATTGGGAAGAGAAAATATAACTCTTCATTCCAATAGCCTTTTCTTTTGCCCAGGTGGCCTGAACATACATGACAATAATAAAATAAGGTGGTGATGGAGATGATGTGGGTGGAAGAGATGGGAGACTCTGGACCTCACTGGCTTTGAGACTTTATAAATCTGTGATTATCTCAAAAAACGTGTACTCACATTCCCAGATTTAAAATTCGATGAAGCAGTTCTGATACATGTTGAAGAAGAAAATAGTCATATGCACAATGACGAAAACAAGAATGAACACTATAAATGAATGTTTAGTTTATCTGCTAAGCATGTTAGAACAAAATGGTGATGTTTAAAATATACTTGGGACTATGATAGGAAAGCGAGCACATAGCAAAACACACATATTCACAAGGTCAATGTGAATCCTTTTAAATGTACTCATGGAAGCCTAAAGTTCAAAGCTAAAGTCATGCAAACATTGAATGTCTATAGCATAAATACACGCAAGTATTTCCCAACATCAAAACCCCACAAATAAAGGATGCTAATTGCTGTGGTGGTGCTTATGACTGAAAAGGAAGTCTAAGAGAACAGACACATCAAAGAACTCACACAGCAAAGGGAGACTGTTTAGATCAAGGGATGGAGAATGATGCTTGGAAAATGGAAAGCAGTTCAACAATTATAATTTGCAGGAACAAGAAATGACAGTTGGAATCTGATTATTGCTGCACAGCTTTTAAAAGCTACTTTGAAAATATGAAAACTTTTTCTTTTTTTCTTTTTTTTTACTATTTTAGGCTAAGATACGTCTTTACATTATCTTTCAGGAATTTAAAAAATTTTTTGACAAATAACAAGATTCAGAACAATAACAAATGGACTTTATTACTCAAAGAAAAATCTTTCAGACATTGTATAGTTTTAACTCTTTCTGTATATATGGAATAGAAGAATAACGCTACTATGTAGTATGAAAATGCATATTAGTAAATTAATTGTGCTACAACTCCAATTTGGTTGGCTTTATCACAGGGATTTACCTACAACAAAACAGACAACACATGAAAAACCTTACATTATCATGTTAGGTCTAGGCCTTCATATCCTTATTTTTTGAATGGCATCAATGCAATTTTTATTTTTACTCTTTTAGAAAGGACTGGATGCCACAAAGATAAGGACTTTCCTTTAATAAAATTACCTTTGGAAATTGAAGCATGGATTTTAAAACCCAATGTCTCTTCTAACTGGTTATAGTCAGATTCTACAGAGGATGCATGAAGTGTTTCTACCAAGAAAGGCATTCTTCCCCGAGCATGATCATAAAAAATGGTGTGGTTCCAAGTGTACGGGACGCTGATGCCATCAATGGTGAACAGACGGGTTGAGTAGGCATACAGCCGCCCAGGACCTGTTTGAATGTAGTCCTCTGTGTAATCCTAAGGAGAATATGGATTCGAAGATCAACATGGCTCATAACATTTTCTTTTTTCCTGAGAGTATATGAGATGCAGAAAGGGGGGGGGGGAAGGCTTAGAGGCCAAAAATACTTAATTCTAAATAAAACTGTAATTGTACAGTCATGGTTAGGAAATAATTTGAAGTTTGAACCTTTTAACTGTAACTGTATTAGTTTCATAATTTTACTGTCATAAATTTCAGTTTAATAAGAGACTCAAAGTTGTAAGTGGAGGATAAAGGAAGATGTGAAAAGGTGATTGTTATTCTTTAATTTCTGACATACTTTTGTGCATGATACACAAAATCTTTTTATGTAAAAATTTGTATTCTCTTTGTCTGAAGAAAATTAAACAAATGGCTTAAATCAACACAGCAGTGACTTTGGTCCTGAAAAGTAGGGTAATAAAACCACTAAGAGAATCTTGTTTCTGAAGATTTTTAAACAAAGACCAGATAATCATTTATAACCTAGATTTAGGCATTTACTCTCCAAAATCAACAAGGGAAACTACACAGGTTCTCTGTGTTCTTTCTATGGATCTTTCTATTTCTATGGACTCATAATCTTATCATTACTCTAATGAACAATGCAGAGAAATTAACTGGGCATTTTACCTTCACAGTGACTTCAGCAGGTGACTGAAGCTGCAGCACGTGGCCACTCACAACAATGTCTAGCAACAAAGCTCCATCAGAATCCAAGCCCCGGGCAACGTGAGTCATCCGCAAAATCTCTCCTGGGAATTACAAGGCATTCATTTCGCCAGCAAAGAATATATGGTTTGTGTAAGCACAGAGCAGATTTACCTCACATACCAGTTCAGCTATGTTATTTTAGTTTAAACTTGAATGAGCACAGATGATAAGAGAATTAAATTAGTACTTAACGTCCCAATTAAAGAGTTAGGCTTACTGAATGAAGTTTCTTCTAAAATTTCTTTTTATGTGGCAAAAATGTAGCATGTGATTATGTGAAGAATTCCATACTTTCAACTCACAAGAAATAACAAGGCAGCTCTACAAAAATGGATTGAGAATGGAGGGACAGCTTCATCGGGCAGACTGGCAATGACCACAGGCCGGGCCACAGGACTTTGTTCTTTCTGATGCTTCAGAGAAAAGTATTAATAGCAAAAGGGCATCTCAGTAAGAGGATAACATGAAAAGACTCAACTTGTCTTCTTGGTGACTAATGCTGTTTAAGGACATTCCTTCCCTCAACACTTCTTTCTTAAATGTCCCTGCCACCGAGGGTGACCAACTTTGAAGAGGCTTGAAATGGGGCTCTATAAACACCTGTATGTACCGTGAAGGGGCATGAATAGCTCACACATGCTACTTAAGACTACGGATAAGTGAAAAGCTTTTAGATTTCCTTGTTTTTATTTCCATCTTTTTGATAAAGATTTGCTGTAAGTTACCCTAATTGAATCTCAAATTAAAGGCAAAAGTCTTTAATTAATAACAATGACTTATTTTCCTTCTTTGGCCTTTAAAACCCCCTCTAAGGATTTAAAGAGAAAAGATATAGAAAAGAGGAGAAAAAACTTTTGGACTATAAAAATTACTGTACTGCTTGACAACACATGGCCTTTTATGACCTTATGTCAGTACAAGTTTACAGGAAAATATGAAATTGCTTCCATGTCATTTATGATAAGATTGCATCAAAAACTTTGTAATTATTCTCTTTGGGAACCTATAACATATTTTTCTTAACCTCCAATCTTTAAGGCAATCATATTTTTTAAAATAATAATAGAATATGACGTTCAGCTGACACTAACCAGTTGCAAATTCTACTTGGGTTTCTCTTTTGAAGACTGCATTGGTGAGGGTAAAGCCATTGACTGCTTCTCCGATTTCCTTTGCTGTTGTCCAATAAATGGGATTTAAAATAGAAACTATCTTTTTCATTGCTGAACCTAAAGAAAAAAGGATAAATAAGGTGACAAAGCAAAATATTCACAGTCTTTTATTATTGTTTTCACAGCAAGTTCTTCACAAGGATGAATTCTATAATGTTGAAGAACAACAACAAAAAAATACCCATACCTAATGTATCCTCAAGAGCTTACCATTGGAAGAGAGCTAATTACTACTATATTGATGAGTTAGTAACAGTATCCTCTAGAAACTTTAAGAGGAAGTAATAAGATGAAGAATAATATATAAAATTTTAAAAGGAGGCTTATGAACAATTTTTATAAGCAAAGAGACTTACCAAGAGTGCGCGGTACATTAGTAATTTTGGCATGTATTACTCTAGTATCAGAGTTAGGGCTATCTGTTACTGTGGCATTAAGAAAAGCAATTCCAAATTCAACATCATTAATATTTCCAATAACACTTCCTCTGGCTCGCTGGGGCCCACCTATTGGGAAAAGAAAAAACATTCCTGGACAAGGAAGCAATTTCATCAACATTACATGGGAGTGAAGAATGCCAGTATTCAGAGATGCTACAAATCTTTTCTCAAATATCAAAAAGGTCATATGACATTGGAATTTAAAAGTGAAATAAATGAGCATCATCCCCCATAAATCTAGGATCCTTCCAATCTATGTTCATCATAATATTAATTTACAAGCCAAAGAATACAATCAGCGTCCAGTCCCAAAACTAAAATAAAGTATGTGTCTGTTGGTGGTGATGAAATGATGACATGAGAATATAGTGATCATGTCATGCACAACAGTAAACACTTAATATTCCTGAACTCTTTTAATCCTATTAACAATTCTAGGAGATGGTTTTAAATAGCTATAGTCTGCAGATTAGGAAAATAAAGTTCATAGAAATCAAGCAATTTTCCCATCATTACATATCTAGAAAGTGGTGCAATGATTTGAACGTGGATCTTCTTGGCATCAAAGCCGATGTTCCTCTATTTATTGCTTCCTTCATGAGAGCACAAAGAAAAAGACGAGGGCTCACCAGCAAAACAGCCTCTAAGCCTTGTTACATAGGTCACTGCCAACATAAATGGGGAGTATCTGAGGGACACTGTTTAGTCTTAGGCTTTAGATCAAGGGTTTATCAAGTTCTACATGTTGCATATATATTGAAAAATGCTGAACTTGAGAAAAATTTGAGAAAGATATTATACTTTTGGCAGTGCTGTAAAATTCACACCAAGACAACTTGGTCAAAAAACAATTATACCATCTAGGGGATGGACATGCTTGAAGCTCTGACTCAGGTGGGGCAAGGGCAATACATGTAAATTAACCATTTGTACCCCTGTAATATGCTGAAAGAACAAAAAATAAAAAATAAAAAAAATAAAACCTTCAGAATGACCAAAAAAACCAATTATAAATTAAAAAGAAATGTCTTTACAGTAATTTCATCCCTTCTTTTTATGAAAACAAAATTATTGGTTACTAGTACAGAATAGGTGGTTAATGAATGTTTTAAAATTAATTTCATGCTTTGACAAGAGGGGCAACATATTGGGAAGAAGCTGATAGTGAAATTTATACAATTCATTATCTGATATCTTTTAATATATTTTAAAGCAATGACTAAGTAGTTCAGATACTGTCCTCATACACAGGCACATCTCATTTTATTGTGTTGCACTTTATCACACTTCATAGATGTTGCAGTTTCTACAGATTGAAGATTTGTGGCAACCCTCTGATGAGCAAGTCTCCTAGCATCACTTTCCATCAGCACATGCTCAGTGTGTCTCTGTGTCGCGCTTTGGTTAACCTTGCAGTATTTCAAACCTTTTCATTATTACTTATCTGTTACGGTGATCTGTGGTCAGTGATCTTTGTTGTTACACTGCAATTGTTCTTGGGCACTGCGAACTGCATCCATGTAATGTGAACTTAGTCAATGCTGTGTGTGTTCTGACTGCTCCACCAATTGACCAGCTACTCCTCCATCTCTCTCCCTCTCCTCAAGCCTCCCTCATCCCTGAGACTCCGTAATATTGAAACGAGGCCAATTATTTACGCTGCAACAGCTTCTAAGTGTCCGGGTGAAAGGAAGAGTTGCACATCTCTCACCTGAATTCGAGTTAGAAATGATTAAGCTTAGTAAGGAAGACGTGATGAAAGCTGAGATAGGCCCAAACTAGGCTTCTTGCACCAGTTAGCCAAGTTGTGACTGCAAAAGAACAGTTCTTGAAGAAAATTAAAAGTGCTACTCCAGTAAACACACAAATGCTAAGAAAGTGAAATAGCCTTATTGTTGATACAGAGAAAATTTTAGCAGTCTGGACAGAAAATCAAACCAGCCACAAAGCCCAAACCCAAAGCCCAATCCAGAGAAAGACCCGAACTCTCTTTAATTCTATGAAGGCTGAAAGAGGAGAGGAAGCTGTAGCAGGAAAAAGTTTTTTGGTTTATGAGGTTTAAGGAAAGAAACTATGTCCGTAACACAAAAGCACAAGGTGAAGCAGCAAGTGCCGATGGGGAAGCTGCAGCAAGTTACCCAGAAGATCTAGCTAAGCAATTGATGAAGGCGGCTACCGTAATCAATGGATTGCTTCCAAGCTTCAAAAAACAAACTGACTCTCTTACTAGGGGCTAATTCAGTCACCAGCTACATTAGCCCCTGCATTAAGTTGAGGCCAATGGTCATTTACCATTCCAAGAATTCTAGGACCCTTAAGAATTACACTAAATCTACTCTGTCTGCACTCTATAAATGAAACAACAACGTTTGAATGACAGCACATATGTTTACAGCATGGTTTACTGAATATTTTAAATCTACAACTGAGACCTGCCGCTCAGGGGAAAAGATTCCTTTCAAAATGTTACTTCTTATTGACAATGCACCTAGACACCCAAGAGCTCTAATGGAGATATGCAGTATAAGGAGATTAGTGTTGTTTTCATGCCTGCTAACACAACATCCATTCTGCAGCCCAGGGATCGAGGAGTAATTTTGACTTTCAAGTCTTATTATTTGAGAACTACACTGAGAAATAAGGGACAGCTGCCATATACAGTAATTCCTCTGATGGATCTGGGGAAAGTATATTGAAAACCTTCTGGAAAGGATTCATCACCCTTAGATGTCATTAAGAGCTTTCGTGATTCATGGCAGGAGGTCAAAGTATCAGCTTTAAGAAGAGTTTTGGAAGAAGATGATTCCAACCTTCATGGATAACTCTGAGGGGTCCAACTCCAGTAGAGGAAGCAACTGCACAAGTTACGGAAATAGCAAGAGAACTAGAATTGGAAGTGGAGCCTGAGGATGTGACTAAAGCGCTGCGATCCCATGACATAATCTGAATGGACGAAAAGTTGCTTTTTAAACATGGGAGAAGAGAGTGATTTCTCGAGATGGAATCTGCTCCACGTGAAGAGGCTGTGAACATTACCGAAATGACAACAAAGGATTTAGAATATTATGTAACCTTGGTAGAGCAGCCTGTCGGGTTTGAGAGGATTGACTCCAATTTGAAAGAAGTTCTACAGTGGGTAAAGGCTATCAAACAGCACTGCATGCTACAGAGAAAGCTTCCATGAAAGAAAGAGTCCATCGATGCTGCAAACGTCATTGTTGTTTCATTCTAAGAAACTGCCACAACCACCTCTACACTCAGCGACCACTACCTGATCAGTCAGTAGACATCAGCATCGAGGCAAGACTACACCAGCAAGACTAGGACACACTAAAGGCTCAGATGATTGTTGGAATTTTTTGCAATAAAGTATTTTAAAATTAAGGTATTTACATTGTTTTTTAGATGTAATGATATTGCACACTTAATTGACTACAGTATAGGGTAAACATAACTTTTATGTGCACTGGGAAACCAAAGAATTCGTGTGATTTGCTTTATTGCTGTTGCAGTATTTGCTTTATTGAGATGGTCTGGAACCCAATCCACAATATCTTTGAGGGATGTCAAATGGGTCTTATTAAATTTTAGGGGCTTTTTATTTCTAAAGCAACCTTAAAGCTTTGAAAAGTCTAATGGCATCTTGACACTTTAGCAGTATGAAACGGTTATTGTTGGTCTTCCTAGAGCCTTTAGAAGTCTGTCCTCTGAGGCAAGGTATTTATTATTATCTACCATTTCTTGGAACCCCAGAAAACTCCTCCTAACGTCCATGAGTTCTAGAATTCTGAATGTTTACATCCCTTATGATATCCAGCTGTGATGCATGACTTGGGTAATGGTACTCGAGGTCCCCCTATTCTTTCTCCCCAAACTGAACTGACCTTTATTATACTTCATTATACTTTCCACTCTGCCTCACCCTTTTACCTGTCAAGCCTAGGACTACCATTTATAGCTGTGACAATTGCAGTCTTTTACCAGGAAGTTTGGACGGGGGCAAGCAGAGGCTAAAACCCAGCCCTGAATATTGATATAGAGCTGTATCAACTAGGGGCGAGAAAGCAAATTTTTCTAATTCCTCCTCCTAGAGTTGGCACCGTTTTGTAATTTGTGGGAGTTTGTAATAATTTCACAAAGGTTCTAAATGTGCCAGCAATGGTCCTTCCAAAGTCCAATTTAGTTGCTTACCTGGACATGTCTGAATGTTGCATCTCGACACCTGAGTAGCGTCTCCTGGGCAGGGACGACCACCTTTAGCTGGCACTGGATCGTCGCACAGCCGCTTCCGTGTCTTTTCACCTCTTCCACAGGAGGCAGAACACTGGCTCCAACTGTGCCAGTTCCCCCAACTTCCATCCACTGTGAACAAGAGTGGAATATTCGATCAATACTAACGAATTAGTTTTAAAGTACACACTTAGGGTGGCCCTGCCCGTACAATTGTCACTTTAGGTCTGAAACGATGGGGATGCTACGATGAGCACTAAATGAAATGTTCTACTCGTTCTGCTGCCAGGAATCGAGGCTCACCAGGACACATGTCAGTGCTGCACCTCTGGATCTGGGAGTCTGGGCCCCCACAAGCTCTTCCTCCATTGGAGGGACGAGGGTTGTCACACGTGCGGTACCGCCGCATCTGCCCTCCATTACATGTCCGGCTGCACGTTCCCCAGCCACTCCAAGGACTCCAGTGTCCATGGGCTACAACACAGAATCATCTGACATGAAAACAGCTCCAAAAATGAGAAGTGCTAACAATGACATTCATTCAAAAAGTATAGGAAAGCCTCTCCTCAGGAACCGAAAGGAAACACACAAATCTATAAATAGGCAACTTCCAAAGGAAGATGGCTTGGCTGCTATTTTGACTAGAAACTGAGTGTATGTTCCAGTAATTGTGTGATTCCATTTAACACACATTTATTGAGTCTTAATTTATTCCAGGAGCTGGAAAGTATGAATGAGACAAGGTCTCTCTGCTTTTGATGAGCCAAGGTGGTAACATTCAGGATACAGCGTAACTCACATATCCAGACATTAAGTTGCTGCTAAAGTCTAGAAATCTAGCTTGACAACTGAATTAAGGCAGAGAGCTGCCTCCTTGCCTCCATAAAAGATTCATAAGCATCATTAAGAGTTAGAATGTAAGCGTGCTCTCATCCTTGTACTCTACTGTTGGTCCTATACTAGAGCAAGTGAACTGGGACACAACCCCTGCCCATATGAATCAGTGACATCTGTGGTATTACACAGACAGGACAGCAACCATCAACATCTTGACATCCTAAAGCAAAGGTTGAAGAATGAAGTAACAGAATACTATATGGATAATGTTGACTCACTATTTCCAACACTCACTTGGACAAGGGTCACTATTGCAAAAGTCACTCTGGACGTCACTTCCTTCACATTTGCTTCCTCCATGCTGGGGGGCAGGGTCAGAGCAGTCCCTTGTTCTCTGTCTGGCACCTCCTCCACAGGACACCGTACAGGCACTCCAACTGGCCCAAGTTGCCCACCTGCCATCCACTGGAGTAAGGGAAAAATGCATGTGATTTGTTATCACCTAAAAATCATCAGGTTAAATTCTGGGCATTGTTAGATTGAGTGATGTTCTTGTGGGTATGGTGAGAATGGAATAGATTCTTATTGACGTACTACCTAGATAAGATAGGTAGATGTTAACTTACTAAAGATATGAACAGTGTATTTCTGTTACCTGGACAGTGTCTTTCATTGCAAACTTGCATCTGTGTTTCTGCTCCATCACAGTAGGATCCGTCAAATGCTGGAGGTGGGTTATTGCAAAGTCTCGTCCTCGTCTGGGTTCCTTTCCCACAGCTTTCACTGCATGGACCCCAAGGCTGCCAAGCACTCCATGCTCCATGAACTATAAACACCCCAAGAGAAAAGAGTTTCAAGCCACAGAACTATGTTTAAAAAAGAAAATTATACAAATAAATTAACTCAGTAATGAGTGGTTTAGCCCACAATCTAAAATAATTTAAACTGAACCAAGGGAAACATAATAAATAATGTTCTTCCTTTCTCCTTCCAGTTGTATTTTCAGAGGAATTTGTGTCTATAGGGAAAATCAGAAGGCCTACCTAATGCCAAAATAAATGTTTAAAATCACCCAAAGGGGCCATTTCATTAAATTTAAATTTACTCAAACTACCACATGTATTAAACACAATCTGAGTGTTTAAACCCTGGCTTAGTATTTGTCTATACTCTATGCTCCGGGGAAAGTAGAAAGAACTTGGAACTAGGAACAAGGCTATATAACAGATCTAGATGTGGTTATGGATAACACAAATATTACCACCCTGATAATTTGGAACCCAGGCTGCACGATCACATCTTTAAGTCTGATTCAGCTTCATACTTACATGTGTACTTGTGTACTTGTATCAACAGCATGATGATTTGCACAGTGGTAACTCTTGGAAAAATTTTTCTCCATTACATAATGTTCATGAATTAAAAGTTCTGAATAACATACTCACCTGCTTCCTAAACAACAGAAAAAGCTGACCAGTAGTTTCCAAAGAGTGATATTAAGGCCTTCCTTTTGGTAACTAACATATTACGCCAACTGACCACAAGACTGGAACAATTTTATGTTTCCTAACTAGGTGCATGGGCTGAGAATCAACATTATGATTTTTCTTATGTACATGTCAGTATCAGGTCATATTTTCATTTTAAGGAAACTTTCTAGATATGGGGCTCATAAAGTATGTTTCTTGGCCACCCACTTTAATCAAAATCTGAACCAAAACAGGGGCCTTGAAGTCTGAGTCTAAATATTCTCTTATTGCAACCTATAAGATAACAAAGGAATAAGTTGAAAATCAAGTAATGAAACTATCATTTATCTGCTTTGGTTAGAAAATATTTTAAAACACATTTTGCATTTTATAATATTAACTGATTTCTGAGTTGCCTATTTATCTTTGTGCTTTGTAGACATACACAAACATAGTCTTATTTTAGCCAATAAGAATTTGCACCAAAAAGTATTTGGCTAAATCTCAGAGGAAAGAAGAAAGCCTTTAAATATCTGACAGGCATTCAAAACTACTTCTCTATTAATTCAGGCTACAGGTGCTCAGAGTCCTCAGATATGAACTATATAATTTCAAAGAATCTGCAGTTCCAATTATTTTAATACATTCTATTTTTAAGGCCTTGGTTAACAAAAACCCAAATCTCTAATAATATAGAGCCATTTAGTATAGATGTATTTTTTATTGGAGGATTATAATTGGGTAACATTTATTCATTTACTATCTGTACCATTTCCACTGCATGTAAGCATAGGTTTCCAGCTGAAGATCTATTTATTTTTATTTTTTAATCAACACAGAAAACCTTAATCAGAATTGAACTTCATAATGTAAAATGTGGTAGAGTTGAAATGTTTCTATTATATGAATGGAATGATAGCAAGAAAAAAGGAAGAATGATAATATAAACCAAAGAAGGCATAAAACATTATGGTATCTAGATGATATGAGAAAAAAAAACTATGGAGGAAGTAGTATATAAGAAAAATGCAAAATACAATAACTGGATTTTCTGTTGCACTACACGACAGTTCTGATTATGGACGGGCAATGGAGCACAGTGTGACGTGCAGGGACCACGGGGCAGATGCCCTGAGCCTGCTCTGCCCTTACCTGCTGTGTCACCCTGACAAATGACTTGGCTTCATCTGCAATAAATACATAATAAAAGAACATATCTTATTAGGGTTGGGGTGAGGAATAATGAGTTTATAGATGAAAAATGCTTGGAATAGTGTAGGACAGAGCGAGTCCTACATAAGTATGAGCTATGAGCTATTAGGATCTTCACTCAGTGTTTTCAACAGTTTTCAGAAAGACACAATGAAAATGCTTTTCTTTAAGTAATCTGTAACTGTGTATATGTATATATGTGTATACACACACACACACACACACACAGAGTTGATGAAAATATTCTGAAATGGCAGGATGGGCCACCACAAAAGATACCAATCTTTTTTAGGAGGAAGATTGGCAGCTTAAAAATACTCTTCTAACTGGGGCAGAGAAAGTACAAGATAAGCCTGAAATATCTATTTGCACTAGCAAGTACGAAAGTGCTCAACAAATCATGGGAAAATCCCAAGAGAACACTGAAGCTAGCCTGAAGGGGACTGCCTCTATCAGCCAAATCTAGGATAACTTGAGCATCACAACAAATGATGATAGCAGCGCATAATAAACCATTAAATGATACCTCAGTATCATAACATTGAAAAATACCTGAGTTCTTACTGATATAAGTCAAGAAGTAAAGAAATAAGGAAGTTCTTTATAGTAGAAAGTCAATAACAGATAAATTAATATATGATAGAGATAGAAAATAACTATCTTGCAAAGATCACAGTAATAACCTATTCAAACAAGAATCATAAATGGATGTTAAAACTTGTGGGTGAAAGATGGATAAGAAGATGTTTATGGACACAAAATCATTTCTGTGGCATTTCTGCCAAAATACAAGCCTACATTAATCCTGAGGAAATATCAGACAAATCCAAATTAAAAGCTCTTATATAAATAATGATTGGCTTGTATATTTCAAAAATATCAAGGTCATGAAAAACAAAAAGATTGAGAAATTTTTCCAATTAAAAAAGACTAAAGAGACGTGACAAATAAGTACAAGTGTGACCCTGGATTGAGTCTTGGAATGGGGAAAAAAAGAGTTATAAAGGATATTACTGGGACAACCGACAAAATTTGAATGCAGACTGTGCATTGGATAACGTTGTCAGATAATGAGATTAGATACCAGTATTATATCAATGTTAAATTTCCCAATTTTGACCACTGTACTGTGTTTATGAAAGAGAGTGTCCTTGTTTTAGGGAATATATACAATTGGTGAATCTGGGTAAGGGTTATATAAGAATTCTTTGCACTATTCTTGCAACTTTTCTATAAGTTTGACATTGTTAAAAATAAATTTGTACTAACAGCAAATATCTTCTACCACTAAGATTTTTACATACCCCCTGGATGAGAAATGCTATCTTAAGCTAACTGCCCATTTTTGAGTGGTGGGCTGAGAAATATCTAACAACCAGCTCTCTGGGGGTGGGAAGGAAACTGACTTGTAGCATCTGCTAATTTTTGTGGTATAGATACTTCCACTGTGGTTGATATCTACCTACCAATGTGGCATCACTAAACTCTCACACATGCTCTTATCGGGAAGAGATGCATGCTCTTACTGACTGGCGTCAGGATGTGACTGGCATTATGCCAAAACAATAGTAAAATTCGATTGGCTTAGCAGTTGGTGGAATAACTAAAGAAAACCTAAAAAACAGTAACTTACAGAACAGTGAACAAAACAATGGAAATTAAGCAAATAGTTACTAACATGAAGAGAAAAAATTGACTTTTATTTTAGGGCATTTATAAATATCATTTAGTTTTTCACTATATAGTTATTATACCTGACAGGTTGTACAATAGCTCTAATTGGGCATTTCTGAATTTTTTTACTTTAGAGCAATGCTAATACAATTGGCTTTTTAATTCTTTAAGACTAAAAAAATTTGGCTTTTGATTTATCTTTCTTTAATATTTAAGGACAATATTTTAGTTTTGTACTGTAATTGAAGTTCTGAACTACAAATTAAGATATGCAGGATCTAAACAAATAGGCTTGGGAATCAGATCCCCCTGAGTTAGAATCCTTGGTTCACTTTTTACTGGCTAACCTTAGTGTATGTATCCTTAGTGAATTACCTGACATTATGTTCTGGACTTTTCCTCGTCTGCACAGTAGGATGCGACACCCAATGTAGTGGGTACCTGTCTCTTTTTGGTTTGTCCACATCCCTTTTTCAACCATTCTAGCTAAGGGGTCTCTGCCGGGTGTACTTCACCACTTCAACTCTGAGTTTGTACAGCATGCCATTAATACTTGAAAGCTATTGGCTGTTTATCACTCTAACTCTAGCAATTGCAACAGTGCCTTGAGCAATTTGTTGGATGAATGAGTGAACAGATGAATGAACAGTCCCTCTACTCCATATGATCTCTTTCGGGCTGCCAAATAAGGAGCTCTGACCCTTTTCACACGAGATGGGCAAGTCGCCTAAACTGGTTATCAGAATACTCATTCCCGGGACTCACAGGAGTTCAGGGGTGAGCATGTGACCCAAACAAAATGAAACAGGGCTCTTTCTCAGAGGCAGATATGAATTCTGAGAGACAGAGCAACTCTTTTTCTCTGGGGCCTTACTTAGATTAAGGCCGCTATGAGCCAGTAGCTGCCAGCAATCATTTTTTCCACCACATGGAAAGAGTTTAATAGAGAATAAAGCCAAAGAGAGGAAAGCAGGGATGAGAGACAGAAAACATGCTAGTAAAAACACTGTCCAAATCTTTGGATTCAATTACACCTGAAGAGTTTTCTACTTAAGCTTGTTTAAGTTTGATCTCTATCACTTTAATCTGAAAGAGCCCTACAATGCCAGGTCAATAACAACATGAATATAAATTTTTTGTTCATATTCAAGTAAATCAGGTATTTCACTTAACATTGATTAATGTCATATGTTCATAAGTTTTTCATGAAACAGATTCTCAAGGATAAAGGCCATAATATCTTTTGACAATAGGAAGAAAAGGCAATTAGAGTTCCTTTACAGAAATTAAAAATACGAAATTTTTGCTTATCCCGGTATAATCAGTGGCTTCTCACCTGGGCAGGGCCTAATGTTGCACATGATCATTTCCACAGCATTCCCTCCACAGGGCCTCCCACCGTGCTGAGCTGACGGATTATTGCAAGTCCTGGTCCTGGTTCGGTTGCCACGTCCACAGCTCCTTGTGCATTCTTCCCAAGGACTCCATTCCGACCAGCTACCGTCCACTATGCAAAGGTAGCCATTACACCAACAGGTATATTTCAATTGAAAGTACTAACGCTGAGGCAATCCACAGGCAAGGAACAGAAGTGAATCTCTATTGAACATGTGCCTATCAGTTAAACAAAGAGGTGTACCTGGACACAGCTTATTTTGACAGTTTCTCATTTCGGAATCCGACCCTTGGCAAGGCTTCCCACCACTGGCTGGAAGAGGATTGTTGCAGAGACGGCTCCTCTTCTGGATGCCTTTTCCACAGGTGACACTGCAGGATCTCCACGCAGACCACTGGGAAAATCCACCATGAACTGCACACAAAACATTGCACTTTTGTCTCAGTTTGTGTAAATAAAAAATTGTAGATCAGATTTTCTTTAAGAATGCACTGGGTATAGAACTGAATTTACAGTTGCTGAGAAATAGCTTATGGAAGTTCTCCTTTAAGGTAAAATTGAAATTTAAGAGCGAGAGAAGAAACTCAGTCAACCAGAGCTTCTTCTCAGATCCAGTCCTTACTCACTTAGACATAGCTGTCAGAAGAGTCAGAGATCAAGAAATTTATATGTTGTTTAATTTCTGGATATGAGGCCTTCTTTAACGCAAATTACATACATTGTGGATTTCTGAGAATACGTTTGACTTAGTTTTGAATCAAAAAATTTAAAACTCTAATCTGTAATGTTTTAGTCCCTTCAGTCTGTAAATTATGATGTGATTTTTGTCCTATTTCCATTATCTAGAAGTATCTCAAGATTAAAGAAGATCCAAAGTAAAACGTTAATAATTTTTATACTTTGGGTTGCCCCAGGTACTGTTTATATGAATATCCCTCTGATCACACTCACCCTGCACGATGACAGGCACTCTGACAAGGACAGAACCCATTAAGTTTCGAGCGACACATTCATAATCAGAGGTATCTTCTTTCTGAGCAGCAGCAATGTACAGTGAGTTGTTGGACAACACAGTAACTCGGTCATTCCAGGGGATAGAGTGCCCTTGACGAGACCACGTAATGGTTGGATGAGGCTCTCCAGTTGCCTGACAATTCAATATGATGTTACCACCAGCATTAATAACAGTTCCCACTGGCTCGAGAGTGATAATAGGAGGACCTGCGGAAAAGAGCACATAGTCTTTCTTAGTTTTTGTGGAGTTACAACATTTTTATCATGTATTACACAGTAACATTATTTTTTAAAAAAACTCATGTCATTTGTTTATAAAACACTGTTGCTTCCTAGCTCCTAAGGTTGTAGGCTGTAATCGTCATTGATAAAATTTTCATAGCTCTGTTTTATTTAGTAAACGTCAAAAATTTTAAATCCCCAAATAGATCAGCCTAGAATACGGACTCTACAATCATACTTTCTGGATTAAAATTCTGCCTCTGCTCCCTCCTTACCACCTCTCTGAGCCTCTGTGTCCTTAAAAATGGTGCCTACTTCAGAAGATTCCCGTTAGACTCAACGAAGATGATGTAAGCACAACTTTTAAACAGAGTACACGCACAATACTCCTAGTTACTATTGTTAGTTTTGTCTGTGTTTTATGTGGTGAACAATCACTTCTTCCCTTTGATGATTTTTGAGGTAAAGAGTCATCATTAACACCTTCTTTGTCATGGTCATCATTTGTTTGCTCAGTAAACATGTATTGAGAGCCTACTAAGTGCCAGGCATTGTGCTAGGTGCTCAGGGTATAGAGATAACAGATATTATTTCTAGTCTCAAGGAACTCACAGTCCACAAATGAACTAGACAAGTAACTAATCATTTACTTATGCTGTAGTATATCTACAGAATAGGCAAATGATTGCTAGCTAATATTGGAGTATAAACAACAGTAATTTAATAGATCAAACAAAAGCCACTGGAAGTGGAGAGGGAAAGGAAGACATATTCAAGAATTATTTAGAAAATAGAGATGATAGGACTTTGTCATTGAGTAGTATGGACTAAAGGGAAGAATTGATGACTATAGGGTTCTGATTTGGACAACATGGTGTGTGTCTGGGCAATTCGATAGCACATAGCAGGAAGAACAGACTTGTTGGGAGGGAACAAGGAATGATGCATCCATTTAGGACTGTTGAGCTTGAGGTATCCTTAGGACAGTCATATAAAGATGTCTAGAGGGCAGATGTATGTTCATATCTAGAGGTCAGAATAGAGATATGAGCAAGAAATATAGATTTGTGAGGCTTTTATGAGTGGATAAGATTGCTCCAGAAGGCACTCTGAAAGGAGAGGAAGACAGCCAAAGACAGATACCACTGCGACAGCATTATTTAAGAGATGAACAGAAGACAACCCTATAAATGATACTAAGAACTGATCACTGAAGTAGGAAGAAAATCAGGAGGAAAATGGTATCCTGACAACCAAAGGAAGGAGTTTCAAGGTGAGACAGGTTAATGGTGTCTACACTGGATGACAGCTGCTCCAGTAAAGTCCTTTGCAAGAATGTAAAAGGAGTTGTACGTAGTTGCTGGCAGAATGTTTATCTTTATATTGGTCTACAGCACCAAGAAATATAGAATATGAAAAGCTTCACTGCGGTGAAGACACTTGAACTGGATTTTAATAATGAGTACAATTAACAGACAGGGAAGATCAGGGAGATCACTTGGAGAAAAAGACACAGCATGGAGATAGATTTAGCTATTTTCTTTTCTTAGACAATGAGGAGAATGGAAAGGATGATTTACCCTGAAGAGTAGCAGCATACGAAGTTTTAAACACTGGTTAAAATCTTAAAAAAAAATCAGAAGGGTTTACATTTAATAGGCAAGCAAAGGGCAAGCGTTTGCCTTCTTGAGAAGATGTATGATAGGATGAGAGCAGTGTTTTAGTGAGAATGAATTGAAAGGTGGAATGATTTGCTCAATGAGAGGTAATGAATATCAGTAATTCAGGGTGGTGGCTGCATATTTTAGATGGACAAGTGTATCTGGAATAAACAGAACATAAATAAGACAAAAATAGAAGTAAAATGTGTTTGGTTTTGATATTATTATATTATGCTAGTATTTTCTAAAAAGATATTACTGACATGTTGTCTTTTACAAAAGCAATTCTTTCATGTGAGGTTTGACTCTCTTTAGCAAGTGACATTTAATGCATTATTCTTATATATGCCCAATATCACCCTACACAATTGCAGTCTTACTGATGCTTATATTAGCTTTACTCTAGAAACTTTCAGGGCCAGTGCTTCTACTTTTCTCTTAGAATTCAGATTGCACTGTGTACTCAATAAACTGTTATTGAATAAAGTAAACATCTCAGATTTATCACTCAATACTAAATGGCAACATAATAACCAAGTTAGCTCATCTGCTCATATTATTATGGACAAAGAAAGTGTCAAATAAGACTCAGAACCCTAATTTAGATACCATATTTGGATATTTTCAATTGTACCTAAGTCTATAAATTAATATAACAATAAAATTCCACACAGATATCTTTTAAGGCTGAATTAATTCATCATTCACATAATTACCAATCAAATATGAACATTTTATCAAAATAAAAACATTGCTTCTGGTGCTTTAATTTTAATTTGAACCAAATTACATTTTTGGCTTTTTTATAGGCCTCATTTATTAAAATGAATTTATTGTTAGTCTATGTAGATGAGCTGCTCTAATGCAGCCTTTCTGAAACTGGGTCAGTGGAACACTCCTGCAGGAGAGCATGATCTTGCGACGCCCTACCAGCATTCACCCAACAAAGAGGGGAGGAAAGTCACGGGAATGACATTTAATTCAAAAAATGTGACACGTTATATTGTCCTCTGGTTGAACCATAATTAACATTTCTGGAAAGAGCTGCAGTGAAGAAACTTGGTACACTTAGGCAGGCTGGGCACATAGTAGGTGTTCTTTATATATTTCACAAATTAATGAACTCTGTTTAAACCATTTTTTCTTGGACTTATTTGACCATAGAACCCTCTTTTATTCCTAATAACATCCCACAACATTATCGTTTGACAGACAAGTACTTTAATAAAACATTGTCTTAGATATCTATTAAATGTCTATTATCCAAATCTTACAGAAGTGCAGTTTGGCAAACAGCTGTTAGAAAATACTAGACCAGAGCATCTCTCAATAGTGAGTGAAGAAAATGTCAATTCATCCTGTTCAATATGGAGCCTATTCACACAATAAATTCGCTCGCTTAAATTCTCAACCCATGATGTTGTCTTTGCTTCTGTACTCTCCAGTGGGCCTTGGAGTCTTTCATGTTTTTCTAACCATGAAAGCTCTATTTTCCGACGGCTGAGGAGCTTCATGATGAGTATGAGGATCCCACCCAGAACATTTAGCTATTTCAAGGAAGATTGACAGCAATCGACCTGGATCACTTTTGAGTTCATTTATGTTAGTCTTTATTTTTAACAAATATTTAAAAAGTGCCAAAAAGTGACATCTTTGTAAGCATGGCTGCAAGAACTGTGGTGAACTGTAAGAAGGGTACTCCAATGAATATGTTGTAAAGAAAAAGGTCTACCATCGATTTCACTCCTACACTGCATATGTCAGATAAAACAGAGCACAATAACTGTACAAAAGTATGTCAGTTTTATGCTTGATGACAACTGTTCTATGAGCTACATAAACTAAATTAGACATACTCTGAGAGCTACCACTAATGAACTTGCTATAAAGAAAATGAACATTCTTTATTAGGTCATGTTTTTTAAATCAGGTGTTTAATTTGAGTTTCATCAAGCAGCTTACTTTGCAGAGTCAGACTCATGCTGCGCTCCACGGCCCCAGCTTCATTGGTGGCGACACACGTATAGTCCCCAGCGTCTTCATTCTATGGAAATAGCAGTATTTTTATAAAAACATGATCCTACGGAGCAGGGCAAATCACTTTTTCACCATGATGCTGATTTATTTGAAATTTCATTTTTGAGAAGGCATTTTAATAGAAATAGGAAAATCTACATATATACAACTGCATAAATAAGATTAAGGAAGGACGAGGAGGAAAAGGAAGAGGAAGAGAAGTGGGAAGGAGGAGAAAAAGAAATTCCAAGCCTAAACTTTTATCAAAATGGCCTATCATTGATCTCCAGGAGTAAAAACTGGTAGGAAATGGAAGCAAAAATAACATTATTTTATAATCTATCTGAAATTATTGTACTAAAGAAAAATACCGATGCCATTTCTATGGATATATTAACAATATTAAAATAATCAGGACAAATGAACAAATATTGAGTCCTTTCTAAAGGGAGTTACTAAAAATACATTCAGCTAGGCCTCTGTCTAGAGAGTTTGAAATTTAGGAGAGAAAGTGAAACACTAATTTATTTGTCACAATAAATCATAGAATGTAAGTCAAAAATTAATACATATGTGGTATAGAAAATAAGTACTATATGTTAAATTGCATTTGGTGACTAGAATCACAGATTTTGCTAAAGGTCCTGTGAATGCAGAATTCAGTTCTCCTTAACGGAAACAGTAAGTCAATGAAAGGGAACTGATTTACAGGAAGTAGAGGACAATGGGAAGAGGAAGATAGATGTTGATTCAGATGTTTAATTTGAGGTTTTGATGTATTATTCAAAGAGAAGTTTCTGGTAGGCAGCTGAAATGGAATTTGGAAAAGTTTCAGAGTTGGAAATACTACTTATTTAAAAATTTGAAATTGTATGGTGAAAAAAATTAGTACTAGTATTGACATTGGAATTAGAAGAAGTACCAAGGATTTCAGAAATAATAATATTTATATACAGGAAAAGGAAAAAGTGGTAATGAAGAAGCCTGAGCCTTATTAGTGTTATAGCAGCTAACGGTTGAAATAATCTCTCAATACTGAAGGAACAGTTAACAACACCTAATGTTGAAGTAAAATCAAGGACAATGAATGATTGAGAATGGTTCATTGAATTGGGTAATTACATAGTATATTTTAATTATTATTTCAATTAATTAAATAATGAAAGCACATAAAAGGTCTCACCAAATGTAATTTAACAAATTAATCATATGTGTTCTACCTAAGATACGTTCAGATAAAATATCTCACTTTGGGTCATTTGACCTCCAAATTAGAATAATAACCAAAACCACCACTCGTTTTCTAAATTACTCAAGCTTTGGAAAAACCTAATAGAGTTATTAGCTTACTGACAAAAATCTACTCTAGAATTTATTTGTAACTGTGTTTGTAATTCTTATATTTCCTTGTTCTAAAACAGGTTTGAGGAGATTATCTCCTAATGTTAAATAATAGGTCAATGATCGGGAACAAAGTAGCAAAATTATCTTACTGCTGTACTCATTTGAAAGGCCTAAAAATACCAATTTTAACCATCATTTCAATTTTTAAAAAGGAGTTCTTTGATTCGGATTTTATTATTTAAATAAGAATGTAAGAGAAACTTTTCTTATCTATGCCATATTGCTGTGGGGTTTAAATGTGCATCAGTAATTCCAATGCGACTTACTACAGTGCCATAGATGGCGAGGGAGCCATTGCCCAGCTGCCGGATTCTGTGACTGACTTCAACATCCACTCCCCTTCTGCTCCACTGGATGGTTGGGGTGGGGTCTCCTTTCACCTCACAATTCAGAATTGCATTACCACCAAGTGGTTCAATCCAGTTCGAAGGGTAATCGCCTTTGAAGACTGGAGGTTCTGGAAAGTAAGATAAGACAGGAACAAATTAAAAGTAAGCACTGATAATTTCTTTGTGATTTTTGACCTATTTAGAAAGATAATTTACTAAAGAGGAGGAAAAGCCACTTTAAAACCTCACAGATTTTCCAGAATCAACTGCTGGATGTAAAATCAGCAGATAATTTTGTCAATTTCAGTATTCTAAGAGGATGATTCCACTTTGGGTGAAATGATCTCTTTACTCACTTCTTATCTACTTTTGAGTTGAAGTCTCACAATTTTTTTTCATGAAATTGTATATCTGTGAAATAGGACTAAGTAAATTCATAAACTGAAATTATATTGTATCACTACATAGCAAGGAAGCAAAACTCAAATCATTCATGATAAATAAATTATAAATTAAAAACGGAGTACTTTTACCTACCTTTCACATAAACAAACCCAATTGCTTTCACAAAACCAACGCTGTTCTCTGCGGTGCACACGTAAGTACCCGAATCCTCTTTTGACACTCTTTCAATAACAAGTTCACTGTGTCCCTTGACACTGTCAAAGTGGGCTGAGGGAAACAAATTAGGAAACAACATAAATGCCCCTCAGTAACCAGGGAAATATTTCACGACAGCTTCATATTTTGCACGCTAGATTTATGAGCCGGAAGAGCAACTGAACCAAAGAAACGACACCGGAGAAGAGAGCCTTTTCCACAGATTTCTTCCTCTTGAGTTATTTACCATGTCTATAGACACTTGTTTGAAGAATGAAAAATGGCAGAAGGAACAGGAAAAGAGAATAAAAACAAACATCTCTTAAAAACTATTTTAAATTCAAAGTACACCTTTCATCTCAACGTGTTGCTCAAAATTGGCTCATAGTCTCTCTGGGTTTCAAAAATCTTTCATTCAGAAATATTGCATTTTCCATTTCATGTGTCTCACCATCACTTTTCCTCCCAAACAATTTACATCAAAAACATAAAAATATTTTCAGCTTATAATTCAACTGAGTTGGCAGGTCAGAGGGGAAATCATAAAACATATGCTAGTTAGGTAATAACAACAACAGGATCAAAACTGTAACAATTTAAACTTCTCTATAAATCCTAAATGGTGATTCTATAAATATTTACAAAGCCAAATATTTATTTATTTAGAAATTTATGATATGAATATTTATAAAATTTATATCACAAATTTAAAAATTTATAATAGTTGGAATAGAATATAAGGTAAACATGCTAATCCTACTACAACTAATACTAAATAAGATTCTGACTAAACCAGCTAATACCTAGTATGAATTAACTATGTTTATCTTGCATGCTTTCCCCATTCAAGTTATTTTTAAAAATTTCATATTTGTGAATATTAAGTGGAAAAGTAACCTTTAAAAGTATAAATAGCTGAATTAGTACTGCATCTCAGAAAACAGTATTGATTAGACATTTTAGACTTTGTTTTTGCTTAGCAAGGTGGACTATTATTAAGGTAATAGAGTTGATGAATTTCACTCATTAACAAAAATCTTTGTAACAGAAAAAAAATCCTCAAGCTTATTACTACTTTTCTAGCAAGATAGTAAACGCTAGTAGTGCAGTACTTCACAACTCAATTTTGGGATAGGACAACTTTCCAGTACTGACAATGCCTTTATGCTGATGACAAAGTCTAAGAAATAAGTAGATATTTGTTATCAGGATGAGTGCTCCTGGGTTTCAGGCACTATCTTAACATGTAGTATACATAGTGACAGGAAATTTTCTACATAAATTGGTCCACACTATTAATATAATAGGAGTTGATTCATACAATGAGAAGCAGAAGTCTTCTCTGTAAATTAGATGAATTTTCAGGATTCCCACAGGAGCCACCTTAATCCATTTCTCAACGATGAAGGAGGTTCAGGTGGGATAAATTTTGGTGCCTACATATATATACAATACTGGCTTCTCATGGGGTAGGAGGACTATTTTTAGGTTAAAAATATCTACTTTAACTTGCAATATATGGTCCTGTGATCAACTTATCTTTTTAAAAGAATGAACAGAATACATACGGTAGGTAGAGGGTAAAATCCAAGCAAAGGCACACATGTTATAGAATTTAAAGCAATCAATTCTTCCATTGTTACTTTTCAAATGATTTTCACAGCTAAAGGAAATAGAGATAGGTCTAGTGTTTTATGTGGATGTATTTATTCACTTCTTCAGAATTAAATCACCAACCTGGGATAATATTATTATTGAAGGTCCATGTCAATTTGGGCAATGGAATACCAGTTGCTTTACAGCTTAATCGCAGCTGTTCTCCTTTATTTAATGATACGTCTCCAGGAAGTTCGGTAAAAGTGGGAAGAACATGTACAGTCAGGCTGACGGTGTGTGTATCTTCACCTGCAGCATTGTTCGCAACACAAGTATAGGTGCCCGAATCCTCCAACTGAAATAAAAAAAAAAAATCATAGCACTTAAAATGTCATCGTCTTACATCATATTACATAAAATACACTAAACTGCAAAGCTAGGTCTCCAAAGGAATATTTTTGTCTAAAAAGTTTAAATTTCCATCTGTTGTCTAAACTGTCAGGTGGGCTTTTGCATAACATAATTTAAGATGAATAGGAGTTTAAACATAAGCACATACCATACAGAACTATAGCAATCATAGTTTTCTAAAGAAAACTTTAGATTCTGTACTGCTGCTCTGCAATGTACAAATAAAGAACCAATAATCCCACAGGCTAATAGCATCTTGACAGCACAGCTGGCTCTCTGAGTAATGTCGTACCAAAGACCACCAAAGCTATCAGAAGAAATGGCAAGGGTAGGGCAATATTACGTACAATTCTAAAGTTTCACTTGCTAAATCCAATGGCTAACTCTCATCACTCATCTTATTTGATATACTGGCAGCATTTGACACAAGTATGACCGGCTTCTCTTCGAAACCCTGTCCTCACTTGGCTTCCAGGACACCACACTCTCGTAGTTTCCCTCCTACCTCCCTAGTTGCTCCCTTTCCATCTTCTTTTGCTGGCTTCCTCGCAACATTAACATCTTAGTGTTGCCATGTGAGAGACCCTTGGTCCTCTTTTATTCTCTATCAGTACTCAGTTCCTTGGTGATCTCAATCAGTGTTATGGCTTTAAACACTATCCTATGCTGGTGACTACCAGTGTCTCCAGCCCAGATCTTCTTTCCAAACTCCAATTACACTGAACTTCTCATTTCAACTCTTTCCTTGGATGCCTAATAGATACCTCAAAGTCACGCCCAAAACTGAACTTCCAATTTCTCCTTGCCCCTTCCTGTGCCACCTAGAGCCTTTTACTGCCTCAGTTGATGGTGATTTCATCCTCGGCTGTTCATGCCTTTGGTCTCAGACATTTGAGTTATCCTTTATTTTTCTCTTTCCCATATCCTATTTGCAATCTCTCAGGAAGTATATGCAGAATCCTACAACTTCTCACCTCTTCTCTGCTAACGCTCTGCTTTGAGTTCTATCATTTCTCATCGGCCTCTAGAGGGTCTTACCAGAGGTCTCCCTGCTCCTGTCCTTGCCTGCCTACTGTCTAGCCTCCTTACAATAGCCAATGTAACCCTTCGAAAATGTAAGGCAAATAATATCGATTCCCTGCTGAAAACCTGCTATGGATTCTGACTTTTACTCAGAGTAAAAGGCAAAATTGTTATAAGACCCTATATAATCCAGCCTCCATTTTTCTTGACTTCTTTCTTTCTCTTTTCAATCCCTTTCTTCTTTGCTTTCACTGGCGTCCTATTTCTCAAACACATCAGGCATGTTCCTACTTTAAGTTCTTTGCTTTACCTATTTTCTTTGCCTGGTATGCTTCTCCTTCAGATATTTGCTTGGCTAACTCATTTCCTTCAAATCTTACACAAATATCACCTTCCCAAGGGGGTTTATGCCAACCATTTTATTTAAAACTATAACCTGCACTGTTCCAACTGCTGATACCCTTTACCTCTCTCTTATTTTTCATACCGCTTCTTTTCTTCTGACTTAATGTATACATTGTTTACTAGTTTTAGTTTTTATCATCTCCTTTCTCTAGAAATAAACTCCATGAGGGCAAGGATCTTTGGTTCTTTTGTTCCCTGATGTAGTCCCCGTGTCCAAATCAGTCCTTGTCACAGAAAAGGTGCTTGATAAATATTTGTTGACTTAACGATTGATTGATTCCAGATGCATTAAGGCATACCTTACAGACTTTTTTCCCTCTTTTTTAAACGTTTAAGAATTTTTTTCCATTGAAGCACCAAATGCAACATAAAAATTACAATCATTAATTATAGATATAATCTTAACTTTGTTGCATATTATCATGTTTTTTAAAAAAAAGGGCAAACAAGAATAAATGGTATTGTCTGTGAAGGTCTCCCCACCTGCACACCACTTAACTGTTCTTAAATACCAGGGTTGTGATAAATTAAGTTTAAAATCAAGGTTTTTAGGAAAATGAAGCTTTTAAAAATCTGGATCATACATATTATTCACAAATAGGCTTCTATATATCATTTATGTCTCTCATCTGGTATTTATAAGTTACTTTATTGTTAGTACTCTTAATGTAGCTGAGTCATTGTCTGAGTAATAAAACTCTAAATTGTTTTTTTTCCTCATTTAATTCCTTAATGTCTAGAAGAGTGATTGACGGGTCAAATCCAACATTCCTGAACATGGGGCTAATGCCCATTAGATACATTTAGCAGCTTAAACAAACACAAAAGATTTATCTTTATTTTATCAATTCTAAAATTCATATTTTTTAACTTTTAATATTTGAAATTGGGTACAATTTAAACATTGATGGTCTGCTATAGTTTACTTGATTGTATTACTTCTTTCTTAGTGGTACATAAAATCCTGGTCCATCTTACGATTGACGGAAACTCAGCTTTGAATAAATACAATTTTTGTTGGCACATGTAATAATGTTGGGGCCTAATGACATAGCCTGTCACTAGGGCTATTTACCTGGTAATCCTAGAAGACTGGCTAATTGGTTGAGATTATACTCTAAAGTGAACATAATCAATTGTATCATTGTAATGTGTTCAAATTTAATCCTGCCCAAATTTTGTAATGAAACTTGGGCATTCTGAAGGGTTATGAAAAGGAACAACATATGCACAAATGTTCTGAGTGATTTACCCTTTAAGTGTGTCTAATATTTGGTGTGAAGTGTTGATGCTATCAATCCCCATAATTTTTTGAAAAATCATGTGATGTGCATATATAGAAATTCCTCTTTAAGAGGATTACCACTGAAAAACTGAAATGCTCCTAACAGCTACTACTGTGAAAATCTGGAGAGGTATCACCTAAGAATATCCAAAAGCCTCAATTTGTATAGATCCCTGAGACTTTAGCTTTCATGTCAATGATTTAAAAACCTGAAAAGAGCAAAACATTGCCTTTTGTATTTGCTTAATAATACATAGACATTCTTATATCTCCTCTTTTCTTAACATTTCCATACATTGTTACAAGCACAGAATATAGCATAGGCACTCAGCATCTGTGTTTCCTGATAAACACAGATTTCCACAAAAATATAATAACACTTTTAGAGGGAGGTCACTCGTGAGTTCCTACTATCTGTTAAATACTGTTCTCATTTAAGGGACATAAAATGGAAAACGTGTAAAATTAATTTTGTGACCTGAATTTATAAGAATATTTCCTTTTATTTTTAAAGAATATATTTCCAAGCTAAATTACTAAATGTAAGAAGGTGCATTAACAATCTGGCTTAAGGTAGTTATTCATGCCCCATTAAACTTACCCCAACATTTTCCAAAACGAGTTCTCCATATGGTTCAGCTGTGTATTTTCCTAACGAGTTAGTTAAAAGAACACTGTCTTTTTCCCAGTGAATTGTTGGTGTGGGGATTCCATCAGCCACGCATGGCAGAATGGCTTGTGAGTTCTCATTGGCTGTGTAGTGTACTTCTGTACTTCGGATCCTGGGTGGTACTAGGAAAAGTTGAAACAACGATAATCATCCAGGAAGCTGAGTTCAATAATATCTTTATTCACAGTGAAAATTAACAAAAAGACTCTTTCAAGGGAAATTTTGCCAGAAATAATAAAAGAACTATTAAGATGTTGATTTGTTTGCTGCTATGAAAGTAATCAATATCTTTGATGCTAGCAAGAATTCTAATGTGTTCGAACTTTCTGAATATATTTACATTCCATTTCTGAGCAAATGACTTAGAACTAGGTTGAAAATCTTTACATTTTATTTGGATTCTTGACTTTTCCATACTTCAGTTTCGTCCACTTATTGTAGTGAAGTGAAACAAATAAACTAATTAACAATTAACAAAGACCAAAAATGCTTCAGTGGTTGTATAACTGCTGGATTTGTCTCACAGATATAAGGATGAACTAGTAATAGTTATCATAAAACACTGTAAAACACTCACCCAGTATTGAATTCACAAAGGGATATTCAAAAATATATTTATTGTAGTATTTCACATGTTAAAATGAATGCAAGTAAATCAGATCAAGACATTTAATTCAGTTGTTATGCTGTAACTGAGGAAAGTTTTGTAGTGATTTCATAACTTTGTGCATTGTAATACCAAATACTTCCTGTGACCCAATTTTTTAAACTGGCATTTAGACAAAATAGAGATGAACTAAATAGTGTACTAAAAAACGTCTTAGTGGACTTAGAATTAAGATATTTACTTCTAAACGAAAGATTTAAAATGTATTAAGAATTCTTGGTTCAAAAAAAGTAAAAATACACTTCCCTCTCACAACAATGAATTTTGGAATTATTCAAATGTATCCATGAGAAATGGACGAATTTTAATGATATTTTTAAAATGATAGGACAACAGTTTGTCTTAGCAAAAGTAAAGTTGCTGTGCAAAATTTAATTAACTGCTTTTAGTTAGATTAAATTTTTAGTTAAATTTGCTTTTAGTTACATTGTTTTTATCCTTCTTTATGATTAGATGGGTAAATACACAAACATTATATGAATAACTATATGCATAAACATTACAGACAATTTGGAAAACACAAAAATCTATTTTGCTGAATGGCACATCATAAATATTCAATTCATTTTTGATTAATTTATGCTGTATTTTCATTATGTCTTTTATCCTGGTTCCCTTAGGTTTGCTATTTCTCCTTTGCTGGGGGTTACAGAATTGAAGGATTAGTGTATTTACTTTAGTTCTTTCTTTTTCAAAATGAAAGAACTATGGCTATGACTTCATAGTTGGTTTTAGTTTTTATCACATACTGTACATTTTGATATGTAGTGTTCTTATTTCTATTATTTTCTAAATAATCTGAAAATAAAAATATATACTTTGACTTACTTGTTAGCTACAAGAGTATTTTTTAAGGTTCATGACAAATTTCTAGCTTTACTGCACAGTGGGCAGGAATTGTGGTCTATATATTTAAAACTTATTATTTGTTTCTTAGCATATGGTTAATTTTGGTAGATTGTCCACAAATATTTGAAAAGAAAGAGTATTATTTATTTGAAGGTAAAGGGCTAATGTATAATGATTAGTTCAATTCTATTAACTGAAAGCAGAAGAATTATTGGGAAAATTCATAAATGGTGATTTTTAATTCTGGCTAAATTGTTTATTCCATCAAAAATGTTTACACTTGAAATTGTCACTGTAATTATGAAGTTGTAGAAACTCAAACACACTTGGAAAATAAAAATGGCTTTCACAGCTTTTTGAAAAAATTAAAAAGCAGAAACTCCTCATTACAATAAAAGTTACCTTGGAAAACAGGAATTGGAAGCAGTTAAATTTGCTATTGTTTACTACCACTGATATCAATAGGGATTCTATTTTTAGACTTAAAATGTACAATAAAAACTAAAATATTTCAGTATTGATCTTTAGAGAGTTTGCCAGTTGTCTTAATACAAAGGAAAGAATATTTTTTCTGTTATAAAAATATACATGTAAATATTTTGCTACTTTAAAATAATGAATCAAATAGACCTCCAACTCCCGTTAGGGTCATACTATATAATCTCATCATATTATGATAGTTCTGAGCCGAAGTGACCTGAAGCTTGAGAAGTAAAGAAGAAGAGTCACAAAACACAAACGGACTCCTCATAAGCCAGGCACAGATCCAAGTAATCACAATAAGAAGGGATTATTTGTAACACATTAATTATTGATAAAATCTCTCTTTCTCTCTCACACACTCATGTGCACACACACATAAACACAGCCTACGGAAAACAGATCTGAAGGGGAGGTGCACCCGCACCCACCCACACACTGGATTGCTGAGTTTCATGGTTTTGATTTCCATCATATTTGCTCATGCTGGTCTTTTTTCTTTGCTGTGGTAAAGTAGCAAACTGAAATAATTCATGTTAAACAACCTACCATGCACGGTGAGCTTGGCGCTCGCGGTGCTCGATCCTGCCACGTTGGCGGCCATGCACGTATACTGACCAGCGTCATCGGGCTGAGCAAATGCTATTTGCAGAGCGCCAGAGCTGAGGATGCGCCTGCGGATTGATTCCATGATTGCCTGCCCGTCTTTATGCCATGTGATGTCCGGTGGTGGGAGACCATCTGCCTCGCACGATAGCATGATGGGTTTGTCCACAGCAATAACATATTCCTTTGGATGAGGGCTGATGACTGGAGGAACTAAAAGATACAAAGTTCAAATCTTGTCTTAAAAGTCTGAGTGAGTGTACAAATTTTACACTAAGTACTGCTCTAGAAAAGTGAGTGAACATTATTGATAAGAAACAAAATTCTGACTTCTATCATATCATCAAAAAAGGATCACTATGGTTTGCTTTCACTGGAACATAAACTTTAGTGAGCCCATTTCAGAAAATTAGTGTCTATATTGTGTGATAGTCAATTTTAGATGAGGAGATAAACATATATTCATGAGGGTTTGCATGTCTGGAAAGTTTGGGCTGTTTCAACATAAGTGTTATCTTTAAAATACATGAATTGTGTAATTCACTTTAGGTACTTAAACTTCCAAAATAGTCTCGCTGAAGTTTTGGAAAATATTCACCTGCTCAAAGATACCTTTACTCATGTATTTCCTACAGAGCTTAGCATGGTGTATTATATACATTGGCCATATTTACTAAAGTATTATTTGAGTGAATGAATAAATAAATAGATCATAGAAAATAACTGTACAGGTAAAACTCTTTCCACTTCTGCAGAAACCTGTAAAAGGGCTTATGATAAGGATTTCCCTTTCAAGTATTTACAGCAGGCTGATCACATTTAGGTATTAGCCTATTCTATCGAGTCTTACGCATCATCATAAAAAGGCATATGAATTAATTATGAATAATCATATCAACATTATTTATAGCAACTGAAATTATATGGTTGACTTTTTGCTTCCCATTACAAACTGTATCTTCCAAGAGACAGTCTATTCAGAATTTCATGCTTCTGGAGCACACAATTATCTCTGGTTGCTTTCAGAATGTTGAAATGCTTTTAGTTGTTTAATGTGTTTCTTTGTCCCTTAATTGTTCTCATATCAATCATTTTAATCATTTAATAAAGGGAAAAAAATCTCTCAAATCTTAAACTGTTCTTTTATTTGACTTCTATGTTTCTGGAACCAATCAATACTTTGGGGTTCTCGTCCTGCTTGTGCTACTCAATTGTATTCAACGCAGCTGTCCACTTCCTTCTTGAAACACCATCCTCCACTAGCCTTGATCTAGATTTCTCTGACATATCTGCCCTCTCTTTTGTATTCTTTTCCAGAATCCTCTCCTTTCTCAGACCTCTAAACAATGCGCTGTCTTGGGACTTTGTCCTTAGCAATCTTTTCTGTCCATATTCTCTTTTCCTAGGTGATCTCATTCAGTCTCATGAATTTAAGACTGATTACTATCAAATTTTTATCTTAGACTATACTTCTCCTATGAGCTCCGAATTCACACATATTCAGTTCTCTACTTAACATCTCCAGTAGTCTTTCTAATAGTTTCAAATATTTAATATGATTAACAGAAATCATGCTTTGCTTCTTCCAAAACCAGTTCTTCCCTTTGAATTCCCACATGGCACTATCGTTTGCTCACTAGCTCAAGCCTGAAGCCCAAGAAACATCATTAATGATTCTGTCTTCCGAACCTCTCATTTCACCAGCAATCCTGTCAGTTACATCTCCGAAAACATCTTAAATCCATCACTTTTCTCCTTCACTCCAGCAGTTCACACCCCCACCCCCACTTCGGGATCATAGCACCCTGTCCAGATGACAGTTCTTCTAGCTGTAGTCTTGACTTTTCTCTAAACAATTATCGATATAACAGCAGAAGAGGTCTTCCTAAAACCAAATCAGAGTCCTGACAAACCATTCAAAAGCCTCCCTTGCACAGAGAATAAAATCCAAGTTTCTTATGGTACGTTGGGTCATCCATGCACTAGCCCTGCCTACTTTTCTGATATCCCTCATGCTTTGATTACCTTTCACTTGCTTGCCACTGTCTAGCCACACCGGCATACTTTGTTTCCTCACTGTTTCCTGCACTGGGGCCACCGCACAAACTGTTTTCTCCCCCTTGGACACTCCGTGAACCTGCCCAGGGCTTATCCTAGCTCATTAATCAGGTGTCAGCTGAAATGTTACCCCTTCAGAGAAACCTTCCCTAACCATTAATCTAAAGTGGTCCGCAAGTATCCTGATTATTCTGCATCATGGCTTTTGATTTTCCTCTATATAGCATATATCAAATTTATCACCATTTCATTTATTTGATAGTTTAAGTTTTTCCTTCCCCATTAGAGCTTAAAACCATGAAAGAAGGATCATGTCTGTAACGCTCCATGTATTTTCAGTTAGAATAAACATTGAAAAATACAAAGAAATTAGATTTACAATATGCAGAAAAGTGAGCTTTGCTGTATTCATTAATTCACCATAGGAAAATCACACTACAGAGAAATTCAAAATCAGCTAATTCAAATTCAGTAGCTTGAAATCTATTATTAGGTCACTTATTCACAGAAGCAATGCACATAAGATATGGGAATTATATCAAGAAAATACCAGTTACATGAGAAAACATGAAAATACCCTGCTTTTTCTAGAGAATAATTTTTTTCCATCAAGTTGGTTTAACTGAAGTTATGATTTTTTAAGTGGACATTATAAGCCAGTGTTTCATAATGTATCCAAGGCAGTATATAGAAAGAATAATTTTAAAAATCACCTTAAATACATACTACAATGAAATAGAGTACCAAATGCAGATCCACAGAAGTTCAAAATACTATGGCATGCCTTAGTTTTCTTATATCAACAATGGCAAACAAAATAAAACACATTAAACTTCCTTCTTCATAAGGGTAACGGAAAAACAAATAGGTTAATGCAAACTAAGAACGTTGAGAACTATGGGGAAATGGCAGCATAATCATTTTAGATATATGAATATTTGTTATACATTGTTACAAATATTTTTGAATTGAAAACATAGAGATGAATTATTTAGGTACCTTGGACATTCAACTTGATTTTGCCCAAGGCTGTGCCAGCTGGGTTCTGAGCCACACACATGTAAATGCCAGCATCCTCTCGGACAGCTCTGGAGATCTGTAAGCCACCACTAGGAAGAACTGCATGGCTTTTGCCTACATCATAAGTTACAAAAGCAGAGTAAACGGAATTTTTATTGTCATTTAAAAAAATCACAGTGACTTCTGAATTATAAAACAATGCATGTGCTTGATAGAAACAGTGGTAGGTACCTGAAGTGATGACATTGATGCCTTCTTTTTGCCAAGTAATGAAAGGACTGGGTGTCCCTGTTGCTTCACATGGTAATAAAATGGGATTGTTTAGAATCACATCTAGTTCGCTTGGTTGGGGCTGAATGACTGGAGGCTCTATAAAATATGATCAATTGACAAAAAAGAAGCAATAGCACTCACTGGTTAGTGGCAGGAATGTCTACTGTAGTGTGAGTTTAAATATACCCAGATTCATAATTCCAAATATCAGTGATTTGACTGTCCAAGAAAAAAGTGAATATTGGCCGCCTTACATTCTTTGAATCTTGCTATTATAGCCAGTTTCCATTAGAACTCCATTGGAAGACTAGAAGCAGGAACAGATTATAAAAATTCAAAAAGAAAAATAATTGTGAGGTTGTTTTGAGTGGTTTTTCATCTGTGTGCCTTTTTTAGTCCATTGAAAAATATTTTCCAGGCTTTCATATTCCCAAGATATTACTATGGTTCATAGCTCTAGACAGTACCATCTTTTAAGAATAAACATGACTAAAAAAGACCCCCAAAACAAGACAAAAAACCCCAAACCCAGCAAGGTTTTAATGAGTAAAATAACCTTCCATACCTTGAACATGAAGGGTCACATGCCGATAAACAGAACCGGCTGCATTCCTAGCGACACAAGTATATCTTCCAGCATGGTTTAATTGGGTGGCAAATATTTCAATTGCTCCTAAAAATAAAAAAGTTTTAATGTATAGTGTATCCTTATTTTTCTCATTCAATGAATTATGCCTCTTTGATTGTTTTGTGTGTTTCTGTACCTAGCATGGTGGTGCTTGGCTTATACTCATACTTGTATCTCCTGAAGTGTCTAGCACAGTAATTGATTATGATTATTAACAGCTTTATTGAGGTATAAATTACATAAGAGTCATCCATTTAAACGCATAATTCAATGATTTCCAGTACATTTAAAGAGTTGTGCAACTATCACCAAAATCTAATTTTGTTATAGAATATTTCCATCACCCCAGAAAGAAACCACTAATCTACTAATAGTTTCCGGTTCTACAGTTTTGCCTTTTCTGAACACTTTATACAAATGAAATCACACAGTATGTGGTATTTGTGTCTAACTTATTTCACTGTGAGCATAATGCTTTTGAGAGTCATATGTTGTAGCATGTGTCTGTATTTTGTTCCTTTTTATTGCCAAACAGAATTCCGTTGTGTGGATATAGCACATTTTGTTTAATCCATTCATCAGTTGATGGACATTTGAATTGTTCCCGCTTTTTGGCTATTGTGAATGATGCTGTATGAACATTTGCATACAAGCCTTTGTGCAGACATATGTTTTCATTTCTCTTGGGTACATACCTAGGAATGGAGTTGCTGGGTCTTATGGTAACTCTGTTTAACGTTTTGAGAAAATTCCAAATTGTTTTCTTAGTATAATACTTTGTTCTATAGAGCAGTTAACTTCTATGTTATGATTTAAATTGCTACCAACCTATACAGGTTTCTGAGAAAGCCTAAATACTTTGCACTGAAAGCATCCTGAGAATAAACCTTCCGCTATTTCCTTTCTACTGAAGAAATAAACCAATTTTCTTAGAATAATATACACACACTCATAAAGTCCCAGGATATTAGTTGCTACTTTCGTTTATTTCTAGTGTACCTCCCCAGTGCAGAATAAGTTTTCAGAAATACCAATGTAAATCACCACACTTTCATTTAGATGAATTATTTTTTTTCTCCTCAGTGCTATAAATTGTATAAATGATGGTTACTACCACGATAAAAATTTTCCTTCATAGCACTTATCACACAGCCTTGCCTTATCCACTCAGTTTTAAAAGCCTTGAAACAGAACCCTGTCTTAGCTTTATAGTCTCAAAAACTTAGTAGACTATATATATAGCCTGTCTTAGGTACTACGTGTTTGATAAATGAAGAGGCATTGTATTTGGCCAATGAAAGAAGTGTGGTTCATTCACAGGTAACCAAAGATTTTGTTAAACCTTAGGTTTAGTAAATATACACATAAATACCAGGGATAATGCTTATTATATTCATATCAGTCTTACGATATTATTTATTTTGTTTTCAGACTTTTTTTTCCTCTTCCTTTCCCTAGCTCCCCTTCTTACTCTAATTGCATTTTTTCCAGATGCTTAAGTCCAGAAATACATGCATATTTTATTCTTTATTTTGGTACAACAAAAGGCCAGGTAAGGCCACCCATTAATAACTAATTCGATCAACAAACGAAATCACTGGGCTTGGTCTTACCTGAGGATAGAATTCTATAGCCGTCTCCTCTGGGAAGCAATCTTATCCCATTTTTAGTCCAGTGAATCGAGGGAGATGGAACTCCTGAAGCAGTGCAGGTGATTACTGCTGGGGCATGTGTGGTTACTAGGACGTCCGTAGGCTCATCAGCTATGGAAGGTGGAACTAAAACAACAACAACAAAAAGAAAAAAAACTAAACGTTTCTAAGTCTTACAGATTTCCAAAGCCTTATCATACCTTTTCCTCTTACTGCTCTGAAAGTAAATGTTAGGTAAACAGGAAAGGAAACCCTCCTGTGAAGCAGGGGAATGCTGAAGAGACAGCACTATAGTAACTTGCAATCCAGGCTGTGAGCCAGTTCTACCTTGGACAGTGAGATCCACGGTTCTCTTATCCTCTCCAGCATCATTTGTCACAGTGCACTCATAGGTTGCAGTGTCATCCACAGAAGGAGATATAATTACTAGTGAACCTGAAGAAAGGAGCCTAGAAGACAGATTGCAAAGCATGAGATACTATATATAGGATTTCATAAATTTCTCCAGTCGGTTCAACGGGGTACTATGTTGAAAACTGACAGAATTTACATGAATTCCTCCTGCATGTTAGAATGAGCATCATTTCTCTGATGCAAACTTTGTGTGTTAGATTTTAAGTTTATATAGCAGGGTTAATAGGGCCTCAAACTTGATATTTACAGGAGGCAGTTGGTTGGTAAGATTGTCTGGAGGGAATCTTGCATTTTCTGAATGTTTATATAATGATCAACCTTGCTCTCCTGGGAGAAATACAGTGCAATGAGCACAGTGACGATGGCCACTGTTTATTGAGTATTAAATACATTCCTGGAACCATCTTAAATGCTTCGCATAAATTATCTTTAAATTTAACAATAACTTTGCAGATTGGTATTTGATTATTTCCATTGAAAGATGGGTCACTGCAGGTCCATCTATCTCACTCCTTTTCCTGCTTCACATGTTTCCTTAAATGTGATGGCTACCTTGGAGATGCATTTTATTTATTTACATATATGTATAAATATATATATACACAAACACACACACACACTCAGAAGGGTGAGGGGTGGAAGGGGTGGAGGATAAGAAATCATTCAATGGGCACAACATATATTATTCAGGTGATGGATACCCTAAAGATTGACTTGACCGTTATGCAACCTATGCATGTAATGAGATTGCACGTATACCCCATAAATTTATATAAATGATAATTTTATATATATAAAATATCAATTCAAAACTAAAGCAATCTGGATCCTTGGGGTGGGGAACCTGAACCTGTGGCTTTGGGGCCACATGTGTCCTTCCGGATCCTTGAGTGCATCCTTTTGACTGAATCTAAATTTTAATAAAGGGGTTTGTCCTGGGAAGTTTGGATTCAGTTAAGGGGCTGCACTTGCGGATCGGGCCACCAAAGTTTAGTAAATACATATACATGATTAAAAGTAAATATATACACAAAGAGTGCAGTGCGCACCACCCGAACGATGGACATATTTGAAACTCGGACTTGGGGCGGGGGCAAGGGCAACATACGTAACCTAAATATCTGTACCCCCATAATATGCTGAAATAAAAAAAATACCTTAAAAAAAGTAAATATAAATTAAAATATCTATTTTCTTAGTTCAAACCATGCACTAACACAATAGAAATGATTTGATTTCATGGAAACATATTCGATATGCTTTTTCGCTCAAGAGCATGGCACATTTCCCACACTGTGTATATTTTCAGGCCACTGAACTCTCAATGCCAAAAGATGAAAAGGGTAAGAAAGAGAGAAATGATAGAATTTCAACTGCAGCACTCCTAGTTTCACATTACCTGGTTCATCAGAATTGATTTTCGTCAAGCGGACCTAAGAGGGCCGCTTGTTTTTAGTACTATGGCAAATTGCTTGACAGGATAACTATTAGTTCAATTGAAATTATCAAAAATGATGCTCACCTAAAGGATCAGAAATTCTTACTGATTTAAAGTTTAGGCTTTGAAAAACTGACATCGCCATGTTATGAACTATAGTAGTAAAGCTGTAGAAATTAAAAAAATTGGAGAAAATACTGTTTTCTCTCCCCACATGCTGCCAAATATCTATACTGTATTTCAAGCCATAAAATTTGATTTTTATTTTATAACTAAGGATTGTATTTATTTTTACAGAATAGTTTTTCTTTTATATCAAATGATGTTTTTATCCTTTGTCTTTATAAAATTCCAAAAGGTGATAAACAAATAAATCTAATCCTGTAGATCTCACTGACAGTCATCCACAGGGTTTGTGTATGGAAAGGTTGCACCTATAATTCAGAAAAAGATTTTAGGCTGAAAAACTAATTCCATATTAAGGAAAAAAATTCTCTCTATATATTAATTAATTTGTTGCACTTTATATATTTGCTGCCCTCACTGATAGAATTAAAACGTTGAGTATTTTAAAAAATGTTTCTAAATAGTAGGTGGGATTTTTCAATTAATTTATCCTTACCTGTAGGAATTCTGATTTTGATCCACATTAAGAAGATGCCCATTTTTCCTCCAATGGATTGATGGTTTTGGTATCCCAGTAGCCTCACAAGCCAGAGTAGTTTGAACATTTACTGTTACAGTTATGTTGGTAGGACCAGGAGCAATGGCTGGAGGAACTGAAACAACATCACCAAATAAGAGGAAAACACATTTAGCAAATAGTGTGCCATTTGACATATTTCTGTTGGACTGACATTTGTCGATGGAACTTGCCTCATAGTCATGAACATAGCAAGGCTCTGTGAATGTTAACAGTGCTGTGGCGATGTTAACTATAGTGAGGAGAAACATGGATGTGACTGTCCATAATACAATGTAAAATGCTTAAATAGCTCTTAGTGTCAAGGTCTTCGTGACCTCACTCGTTTAGGCTATCAAGGAGCATTTGATACAAAGACTGGATGTTGTTTATAGAGGTATATTTACCATGGACCTGTAGATCTATTCGCCTGCGGTCTGTTCCAGCAGCATTGGTAGCCATACACAAATACCGCCCAGCGTCGGTGACATGCGCTGATTGAATATGAAGGAATCCATTTTCCAAGACAGAGTATCTACAAGAAAAATCACAAGTGAAGCTTCCTGAATCAGCCTTTTTGATTATTCACATTTTGACTGGGAGAAATTTTAAAGACTTGGTGAAATCCATTTTCAGTCTTTTTCCTGTTTCAGATGACACATATTTATAACGCTCTCGGCGGAAGAAAAGGATACGATGCAAAGGCACATTGCAGATGGGCTTGTGATCTTGGATGGTTTACAGTCATTATTTAGACATAAGCCTTAGGAATTATGTTTTTAAAATATGAAATTTTGATTCTCATATTAAGATGAAATGACTAATTTTCAACATAACAAGATCAAAATCACGCACTGGAAAAAAGATGCAAGGATTTATATTTTGGTTCTTACAGTATTTTTCATCCTTTTCCAAAATTGTTACCTTGCATGATTCCCAGCTAGAACAGCTCCATCCTTTCTCCATGTTATCCGTGGGGCTGGGACACCTTCAGCAACGCATTCCAATACAGCTGACTGACTTAAGAGAATGACTAGACTCTGGGAGCCACCTTTTATGCTTGGAGGAACTGAACAAGAGATGCACATGAAAAAATTCAGTTATACTAAATAACATAGCCTGAACTAAGACCTTGAAGATGTAATACAACATGAGCTTTGAGTCAAATGTGCAGCTTTGTCTATACTAATCTAGGTTAGTATAAATAGAATTGAAGTTTAATTCCTGAAGTCTTACTCAAGGTACTTTGGGTATAAAAATAAAGGGTAGATGGGAAAGGGAATTTTAAATCCCTGATATGGTGTAGGAAATCTGGCTCTCTGTGGGAGAGGCTTAAATAAAAATCAGCTCTGGTTTGATGCAAATTAAAGATGATATTTCTTATTTCTCGTTGGCCAAATAATGGTCAGAGAATGTCAACACTGGAACAACTTCACTTTAAATAAAGAACAGAAAGTGGGCTGTTTTAACAAAGAGCACATCTGTGATTCATCATGCAAGTCTCGGAGCATGCATTTTATTAATCATCGAGTTCCTGTGGGAATAGAAAGCCTGGATTTTAATTTTAGCATTAGGGATATCAGTTATGTGTGTGTCACCCAATATCCTGTGAAATTTTATATATTAAAAATCCAAAGGGAATATGTTGGGGAAAAGTCAATATTATCTTCCTGAATTTTGGCAAATTTTGGTATTTAGACATTATATTTAAGAAAATTACAGTCCTAAGACAGCCTCTGTCCAGCACATACATACTCTCAAGCCACATCAATAAAGGTGAACTAAATGATGGGCCATGTGTCATTCAGAGATTTAATGTATTGATTTCCACGATAGTTGTGATCTTGATAACACAAAACATCGTGATACGCTGATAACAACTGGACATGTATTATCCTCTAAGATAGAGTAATGTATCTCTAGTTATGTTTTTCGTGAAATTGAATTAATTTGCAATGCAGCTCTCATACAAATACAAGTTGTCTTTTTCAAAAGAAATATGATAACTACAAGGCTTCATTTAGTATGCTCATGAAAACAAGTATAATCTCTGAATGCTCCGGTTATATTTTTCAATTGTGAATGAATAACTTTTCTTACCATTTACAGTGAGAATAAATTCTCTTGTAGTCTTTCCTGCAATGTTGCTGGCAACACAGGTATAATTGGCTGTATCACCTAGATCTGCATTGTTAATTTGCAAGTATCTCCCTCCAGATAGGATTCGAACTCGAGGTGTTGCCTAGATTCAACAAGTAAAATTTACCATGTAAATGTCAGGAAAAGAGAATAAAATATTATTTTATAACATCAAAAGTAACTACAGTGAATTGTAGAGTTGCTTTCTGCCTGCATGGCTTGTCCGCTCCCCCCCACAATTATTATGGTGACTAAAAACCCTGAGAACTATTTCAATGTGTGCAGTTAAGTCAAGGACACAAGCAGTGTCCCTGATTCCCCTGGACACAGTGACCCACTCAAGAATGGGCAAGTGACTCAAGTCAGGCCTGTCGGTGTCCTCCTCAGGACTTTGCAGGAAGAGTTGGGGGAAAAGGCACGACCTTCTTACTAGAATCACAGGTTGTGAGGATGACACAAGCCTGGTGGCAGTCTTATCATGTAGGGACTGCTTGCCCTGAGTCTAAGACAAACCAAGTAGAGTCGAGATTCACAGAAAGAACACAGATGCTTCTTTACGTAATTAGAGGCTCTGGATCTAGCAATGCCTAAAGCCCAAATTCAACAATTATTGCAACCCATAAATTTCCCTTTTTTTTTTTCACTTAAGCTGGTTTCAGTTTAAATTCTGTCACTTACAACTGAAAGCTTCCTGACTAACAAATTAACTTTGGTTAACTTAGAGAAAACATTACTTTCTAACATCTTTTAAAGTAAGCAGATAAACTATTTTGGTCTACAAATATTTTTTAAGCATTTATTTTGTGTCTATATGAAAATACAGCATAATGAAACCTAATCTCTGTTATTAAGTGTAATTGAGGAGATGGATGTAAACAAGTATTTTAGAATAAATTATAATGTATGATGTTCATTATTAAAAAATTATTAAAAATGTCAGCATCAAAGACTGATATTCTCTGGTTGTGTTTAAAATGGAAGCATTTCGAGAATATCCCAAATAAGATTTCTCTACGACACAGGCTCTGTCTCAGATAGATACATATTTCTAATGAAAAAAAATGTTCACACTAAAATATGCAGTTCAGGTCCATTTATTTTAAAAGTTCACATGTTTTCTTTAGGCCTTTCATTGCTGTTGGAGCTAGTAGTGAAAAAATTATGTTACCTCTGAAGTCAATAAGTGATTTCTTAAATATAGATGTTAAGTTCTGTGAAACATTTTAATTTTTAACTTTTATATGGGTCTAGCAGGATTTTAGGCTAATAAAAACTTTCAGAGTGATTTGAACAATGTTCTTCTTACGTGAGTATCAGTAAGTTCTCCTAACTTATTGTCTCATCACAATTTTCTCTGGTTTCCTTTCCATTTTTCCATTCTTCCAAATTTACTTCTCTTCTCAGATAGAACCTCATTCTCAGTTGAAGACCTTGCTTCCTGTTCCACTGAGAACATGGAAGCCCTGTTTCTGCAATTCTCTCCTCCTCCCAGCTTGGATATGAATACAACCTTCCTTTCTATTTCCCCATCTCTGCACAAAATGATCGACTCCTCTGGCCAAGGCTAATTTCTTCACTTGTGTCCTGGGTCCCATTCCTCCCCGATCCAGTACACCTTGCACTAGACACCTCTCTCTCTCTCTCTCTTTCCCATATCTCAAAACTCTTTTTTTTTCAGCAAATAAACATATACAAATCTCTTTTACCTTTAAAGAATAGTCCACACTTGTTTCTACTTCCTCTCCTACTAATTTCCCAAACAACTGTAATCTGTCTTCTACTTTGGTCACTCTATTGAAGAACCATTGCTCAGATCTTTAATCACCTCGACATATTGCCAAAGCCAATGAACACAACTTAATGTGTACCGCAGGTGGCCTCTGTTAACCAATCCCTCTCTTTTCTTTGGCTTTGAGTACACCAATGTCTCCTACTTTTAATCCTATCTTTCTGAGTCCTCCTTCTCGGTCCCATTCATCTTTTATTTTTCCATTGCTCACCTTGTAAGTATCACTGTTGCTTAGAGCTTTATTTTCATTTAACTGGTCTTCTCATACTCTGTGTTTTCTGGTCAACCTCATACAAACTTATGACTTCAACAGTGGTTTATACTATGAGGATAACACATCAAAGACTTTACTTTTGGGGGCAATATGGACTACCAAATCAAAGCCTTTTTTTTGATAAAATATGGACCAGTATTTTTTAATGATTTCTAGAATCTCTTCTTGATTACACAGATATTGAATTATATAGATAATTCAAACTTAAAATATCTAAACCCGAACTCATCTTTTTTCATCACTGGTGAACCCACCGTTCCCTAGTACTGACATCACTTGGTCATATCTGGGAACAGCCTTTGACTTCTCCGTCATCCACATTTGCTCAGTCCTTACCTTCCCTCCTAATGCTCCAGAGTGAGGTGCTTGGGAGGTGAGACTATGGAGGGAAAGTCAGAGTATGAAGGGCCTTGTGAGCAAAACTGGGTAGTTTAACCAGAATCCTGAAATCTATGGGGAACCATCAAAGAATTTTAATCAAGGTCTACTATAGCCATAACAAACTACTTGCAGTTCTCGGAACTACAGCTTTCCTTTTCTTGTAATGGCTTCAAATATGCCATTACCTGTGATTAGAATCCCGTTCTTACCCCCTCTCACCTAATACATAACTATTCTTTAAAACTGAACTCACCCTTTCTAAGAGGCTTCCCTGGGCTGTTCCTTACCCTTTGGTCTGGGTTATTTGCTTCTCCCCTCTGTTTCCATAAAATGCAGTACATCTCCCTAACACACAATTCATCGGTAGTATTCATTCTCTAATCTTTGACTTACCTCTCTGTTTTTTCAGATAGTCCGTGAGCACCTTGAGAGTCAAGACTATTCTCAGTAGCGATCACAGTGCCTGGCACCATAGCAGGCACACAATAAACAGACAAGCTGAAGCACGGAAGGGTTAAGTGATACGAATGATGATTTAGTATGTAAGCAACTCTCAGAACCCAGTCTCTCCCTGTTTAGTCTTTGTGTAGTTTGGTGGTGGTGGAAGTTTTTACGCCTTAGGTGTTTGGGGACTAACTGCTTTAATAATTAACTGCTAGAAACACAGTGTAGGTTACGATAATAGTACAAAGAAGAACAAAGAAGAAAAAAATGATAAGTAACTAAGTAGTGGGATTCCACACCAAAGCTTTCAGCCAGCGCTAAAAAGCTACTAAAGATCCTGGGCTGTGACACTCTGTGACAGCAGATAGGAATTGCCTGAGCATGTGAAGCTTCAGAGAGCCAGTAGCTGGTTCTTTGAGGACTCCAGTCCCAGACACTTGGTATCTATCGGTATTACACAGATCTTTGGGGTCACTCCTGAGGTCCAAGTTTAGACCAGAGAAAGTCAGTAAAAGATGAGTTCACCCTAGAGATGTGGCAGGACAGGTCAGTTGTTTTGACACTCTGAGGGTTTCTTCCTTCTTAAGTTTAGAAATAACTGAGTGCTTTAATCCATCGGCACCAGGAAATTATATACCTGGGCCAATTTCCAGAGTATCATGATCTAAATACCTTTCTTTTGACCCATAACCAAATACTATCCCAGTAAAGGCCAAGAAAACAAAGCTGATTAAAAGACCCTGTGTTCATCTCTGCAATGCTGAATAACTAGTAGCCTGATGTTATTTGGTTTTGTCTACCTAGCAAAGGATCCATAGCTAATTTTTTGTTTGTCTCAAAAAAGGAATTTGTGGAATTTAGCAAAAGATTTACCTGTAACCGTTCTCCATTTCTGAGCCAAGTAATCACAGGTGGGGGCACTGCATCCGATTTGCATTCCAATGTCACTTGTCTGTTCCGTAACACGGAGGAATCCTGGGGCTCATCAGTTCCAGCAATATTAGGGGGAACTAGGTATGAGAAGAAATATGTTAAAGGATTTCAAAAAATGAGATGTAAAAGATCTGAATTATCATAGGTGTTCAACAAATGTTGGCTCTGCTATATGAAACAAGACGTATAAACTTAAAACATTACTCATTTAATTTATAGTGCAGATAATTATAAACAGTGGAATTTTTTTACCTTATTCAGCACTTTCACATACATTAAGTAATGAAATCCTTCCAACAACTGCATGAGTGACAGGATAAATATTATAATATAATCACATTATAATCACCATTGGGCAGGTAAAGAAACTAAGGCCCAAAGAAGGGGTCCCTTGTCCAGGCTCTACACTTGGTAATAATTTTTTCTGAACATAAGATTTTAAAACTACCAAATCAAGGAGTACCCATGGTAATATTCAGAAATGTATATATACTTTTCTTGATATACAGAAATGTATTTTTGTGACTTTATTTTTTAGCAAAAAATATGAACATCTTCATTTTTCCCTTTTTTTTAAACAGATATTTTAGATTGCCTAAAGTCTGGTGCCTCCACGGGGGACTTTTTGTAACTCTTATATACAGACTTTATGTGTCAATTAATGGCAGGTCTAATTTGCGTTTGGGACACAGGGGTACTTAAATCCCAGACAGTTTGCACTGCCTAGTCTTTTAGGCTATAAGAATGAAACAAAGATCTTCAGTTTAGTTTTTCAAATATTCCTCCCCATGAAGAGTAATTCCCATTTCTATGTCAAAGCAGTTTTCGACAGAGTCTGATTGGCCCAACTTTTTTAGGAAGTAATTTGGCAATAAGCTTCAACATCTTTAAAAGTATGTGTGTATGCATATACCCATGTGTGTAACCAAGCAACTGTACTTACAGAAATGTCTCAAAATAAAGGGAATGGGCCAGCGTGTATATATCAAGATATCTACAATAGTGTTGTTCATATTGGTGAAAATATAGAAACAGCCTAAATATCCAAAAATGGGGAGTAAAATGGGACACTATGCAATTACTAAAAACGATGTTATAAAAATATATTCATTGACATGTAAATACATTCTCCATACCATTAAGTAAGATAAAAAGCAAGTTAAATACTATATGTACAGAATATATATATACACATATATATATATACTGTATGATCACATTTTTGTGACAAAACATTTATGTGCAAAAAAGTGTTATCTATGTTGTGAGATAACAGATTATTTTTATTCTCCTCATCATAATTGATATAACTCCAAAAAAATCACTTGAACTATCCCCAAAGAGCACTTGATCAGTCAAATTAAGAATCAGATTTACAATATACCTGTTTTCTAATTTATAAACATATCTTGTGATGTGCTATGGAGCTGCCCAATGTTCTGTAAGTTATGGCTTCTAATTAAGTGTGTGTATGATGGACTGTGGGACATTTTGTCAAATTTACCATGCACTCTCACTAAATATTCTTTATCATCATCTCCTGCAGGACTGGATGCCAGACACGTATATCTTCCCGTATCTTCCACCTACAAAACCCAAATAAGTGAATTACATAATGTTAACATATTAGTTTTGGTGATGAGAATAAATATCCAGCAGATATTTATGTAAAAATGAATGAAAAAATGAACTGAATATAAAAATCCCCACATAAAAAGCAAGATATCATTAAACATAAAACTGTTTTATGTTAAAATCATAAAACAAACTGTTTTAATTATTGTGCTTGTAATTAGCATTCTGATATTGAGCATTGATTGGCATCTATATTATATGCAAACCCATGTCTTAACAGGGTTTCAGTATTTGATTTAAGAATGTTTTCAAGTTAGGTATATTTAATGATACCAGAAAAAGCAGATATAGACCTAGCATCATACATGACAGACCACATACTCAACGTTTGTGGAAGAAATAAATATTCATGGTTTTAAATTGCAGGCTGAGTTCATTTGAAGCCTTCTTGAAGAAAATGAAATGCTTATTAAATAAATAAGCAGGTAAATAAAATACCAGAATATTAAAATCAAACACATTAATACCACATCTTGGCTTTATTTTTAATATACATGACAAAAAGGGGTTATAATATTTAATTTGTTATAAATAGGGTCAGACTGACAGCAGAATCTACTATTAATATTATCTGATTACAGCCAAAATCATCTCTTTAAAAATCCCCCTGCATGTTTTCCACTGGAAGTCTGTCTTCATTCATATGTTTGACAATGTGTAAACGCAATCCATGCTTAGGTACCTGTGGAGCATACTCTGGAAAACAGGCGATCTTACTACTGTGAAGAATATACTCTGGAAAAGTAGAAAAATCCTGTTCTTATTTATTGTACTACTTGAACATTCCTAGAATATTGGAATGTTTAAAATTCTTACATTCAAAACTGACTTTATAGGTAATGGAAAAACTTTTTGGTAGGCTACAAAAACTTTGAAAAAACTTAAAACTAGAATGTTTGGAAAAATACATAAATACAATTTTAGAAGAACAACTCTCATGTAGTCATTCAAGTAAGAATTAAAAAAATGATGTAACGATTCCTAGAGAATAATTTCTGAATTCTCATCATATCTTTAAAACCTCTAAAACTAACTCTTTTCTCCCAACTCTGTTCATTTCCAATTGACATTATCCCCCTCATTTGCCTTGACTTCACTGAATTTTTCTTAAATTTTGCCCACTCCAGGAAATAGTTACAGTTATTTGCTGTTACAGTTTCTAAAGTGTATTTTGTTACTAGGATATTTAAAAATTATAGTGAAGCAGGTGTCTTTAGAGTAAGATTTTGCAGAGTTGTTGACATGCATTGTGGCTCATAAAGGAGAGTAGTATATAGTATATAACATTTTCCAAATCTGTTTGGTCATAGAATGGTCACCTTCCCCCTTGGAATAAATCACAGAACTAGTGTTTGATAAAAGATATTTTAGGAAACTCTTTTCTCTACATTTGGAATTTGTGAAATCATCCACACTCATTATGTGCCAGGCATAACTATATGTTGCAGAAAACTATATAAAGAGACAAAGTTCAGCTAAGTAAAATGTAACATTGTAAGTATTATAACAGAAGTATATGTAAAATGCTATGAAAACACAGAGCAGCAGAGGAACCAAAATCAGTCTTGGGACTTGATCATATTTCATTTTCTATGTCAATGCTGTTTTTAATGGTCCTATTATTGTTTCATATCTAATTATACTTTTGTGTAGTGTATTTTCACTTTCCCTTGAAACCTGGAAATTTCTTAAAGGTTGAGACATGTCTTGTGAATTCTCAACAATAGCTAAAACACGTGGGGGATGTGGTCATCATTTAACACTCTATGACAGTGGTCCCCAACCTCTTTGGCACCCGGGGCCAGTTACATGGAAGACAATTTTTTGGGGGATGGGGCGTGGGGAGGTAGGCGGACCTCAGGTGGCGATGTGAGTGATGGGGAGCAGCTGTAAACACAGACGAAGCTTTGCTCGCTCACCTCCTGCTGTGTGGGCGCAACCCCCAGCTTTTCTAAGCTTCATGGAAGACAATTTTTCCACAGACCGATGGTGGGTGGGCGGGTGGGGCGTATCTCTGCAGTGGGTCCCTAACAGGCCACCAACTGGTACCGGTCCATCGCCAGAGGGTTGGGGACCAGAACTCTGTGAGACCTTCATCTTGTTTTCCTGTAACCTAACTTTTCATCCTTGCCTTTAAGACCTTCTGCACTATGGCCGGAACTTCCCTTTCAAGCTTTATCTATCGGTACAGTATTTGTTTATATTTTGGCTTCTATTCCGCACTTTCCTGTTGCCACACTGTTTCTAATGTCCAAAATTCTTTTGCTTTCTTTTTTTGTCTGTTGAAATTATATCATTCAAGGATTTTGATTCCGTGAGTGGTTTGACAGAGTTTAATCTGACTTTTCTCTAAGTTACTGCGATGTTTGGAATGGAGCAAGAAGAGGGGAAAGGAAGGGATGTCGCACCATGGCGCTGGAAACCGTGCTCAGGTCCACTGGCCGGGCTTTCAGCCAGATCCAAGACTGAGAACGAGCCCCATCACCGAGCAACAGTGAGTACTCGGCAGCCAAGTACTTAATCTCTCCGTGCCGGACTCCAGATGCGTAGGATGGGGCTACGGACTCTGCCTCACAGAGCTGTCAGGAGGGTTGCGGGTGTGACGGCGAGCCCAGAGCTGAACACAGCACGGACATAGCAGACAACCTACAACCCTTTGCTCTCTTCATCCGGCCTCCCTTCCTTCCTCTTTTCTTAGTTAAAATGCTAACAAAATATGATTAAATAATTTGTTAGTTTACATTCAAAGGGCAACAGCAGCAGCAACAAAAATCCCATCTAGCTCTTTTTTAAAGCATTTGCTATATCCTGGTGGCACCAGTCTAAGCACATCATGTTAGATAAAATCTTTAAATCACCAAGCGTATGAGTTAGGTATTATTATTACCATTTTTATCGCCTGTTTACAAATGAGGGCATTAGGGCTCAGATGGAGAATATTTGTAATATGAGGTTTACCTTTAATAGTAGAATAATTTTTACAATAAGACATCCCAGACATACTTCTCTTTAATATATTCACATTTCTGATCAATTTCCTTAAACATAAACTAAACGAATCAGTTTTGCTGAACTTATTATTATTTGAAAAATTGTGTCTCTTCAAACTTTTATGTCTGCTAGTTCATTTTGGAGATCAAAAGTGCACTTTGAAGCCACATACATATGTATGTCAGATTGCTTTTTGCACGTTACATAAAGGGCTACATAGCACAGGAAAGAACTTTAGGAAATACACCAACACTTACAGTACTGTGAAAACTTGAAAAAGTTAATGAGAAGGTATTTTACTTTCTTCAGAGTTTAATATGATATTTCTTTGTCTTTCTTTCAGTCAAGTTACCCAGTTGTGCATATCATAGAACCGATCTACCCTTGCTAAAGTTACTAAAATCTGTGATATATTCGTATTTCAAAACATAACTTCTTCAACAATTCTCATATATTAGCAAGTGAGTTTATAACCTAAAATAACTGTATGAACTGTGACACTTACCTGAGCACTAGAAATTTGAAGAATCTCCCCTCCTCCTAGAGTTTGTACTTGATCTGTCTGTGGAAGGGGCCGACCATCTTTCATCCAGGTAATTTTCGGGGCTGGAATTCCAGAAGCAATGCAGGTAAGTTCAAGTGGGTTGTTAACAATTACTGATATCTCTCCAGGTTCTTCAGATCCATTAATGTGAGGTGGTTCTATTTAAAGGGAATCAAAAACAACAATAAAGTAAACCTGCTGTTTGATAAAATACTGCTAATTAGAAAAACTTGAAAAGAAAATCCATCTCAAATTCACATTCATATGATGTATTATTATAAATTGATTAGAACAAGGAAACTGAAGTGATAACTCCTAGATGTCATTACCACTTCTCACTGGAAACTGTTTCAAAAGTGATGAATTGTGCCTGTAAGAGATCATGAGGGGCCAGGCGCGGTGGCTCACGCCTGTAATCCCAGCTCTCTGGGAGGCCGAGGTGGGCGGATTGTTTGAGCTCAGGAGTTCAAAACCAGCCTGAGTAAGAGCGAGACCCCATCTCTACTAAAATTAGAAAGAAATGATCTGGACAACTAAATGTATATATAAAAATTAGCCAGGCATGGTGGCGCATGCCTGTAATCCCAGCTACTCGGAAGGCTGAGGCAGTAGGATTGCTTGAGCCCAGGAGTTTGAGGTTGCTGTGAGCTAGGCTGACACCACGGCACTCACTCTAGCCTGGGCAACACAGTGAGACTCTGTCCCCAAAAAAAAAAAAAAAAGAGAGATCATGAGGTAAATGGAAGTTCATTACAAGGTAATTTTAGGATAACAATTTGAACTCAGTTAATTAGAGCAGTCTTATTTAACCATAAAGGTATTAAAACAGTAAAAACTAAACCTATCTTTCATCACTTTTTTTAGAAGGTCTTAAACCTGTTAGTGTGTTTTGTGCCTTTGAAATACTGACTGTTTCTACAAAAGCAATGGGTAAATAAATACTATGGAATTTTGCTATCATTTTTTCTATGCAGAACTTTGAGAGGAAACAATGATTAAGCAGAAGAAAAAATAGTTACATTTGGAGATAATGAGTTCTGCATGAAACATATTTGTTATGTCTGGGCAGAAGTAACTTCCTTTTTTGTTATTTATACTTCTAAAATTGCTTTTCTCAAGAGAAGGTTAAAAAATCTAAACAGTGGGAAGAAGCATTAAAGTGTTTAGTCCAACTACCCCCAAGTTAATAAATTCCTTTAAAACAGATTCCCCTTACAATGACCATTCAAGTTTTCCATGAAACTTTAGTATGATAGTTCGTGTTCCAGCTTCCTATTTCACAGGGCGGCCCGAATAGCTGTTGGACAGCTCCAAGGGTAAGCAGGGCTTTTTCCTCCTTTCCTTTCTTTCCTTTTCCCTATCTTTTCCCTTTCCTCTCCTTTTTTTTTTTTTTTCTTTTTCAAAATCAGGCACATAGTTTAGAACAGTGACTCACAGTGGATGAACTGGAGTCTGAGTTTAAATCCTGATGTCACTAATTATCAGGTTAGGGGATTTGGGCAAATCTCTTAAAATGGTAACAGCAACGTGATTTACCGAATGGGATTGTTGTGAGGTTTGATGAGAGAAACTAAACATTTTTTTGTGTTTCTGTATCTGTTTTATTTTATAATTAAAGGATTTAAAAAAGTTATTGCTACTATAGTCTTTACTACAGCTCTTGGTATTATTATTAAAATCTGCTTCCTAAAAATTTTTACCTATTAGTCCTCGTTTTCCCTTCTGGAAAAAGATAATATATTAGATCTGTTCTCCTTTTCAGATGATAATTAACAAGTCAGCATTTCTTAACCGTTGTCCCACATGACCTCTTTTTTCACTTTCATCTATCTTATGTATTGCTGTAAAAATACATTTTTCTTAAGTGCAGCTTAAGATTGATCTAAGATTTTCTGCCTAAAAGGTTTTAATGACTCCATGTTGCTTACCGGATTAAATAAAAACCTCCCATCATGGCTTCCAAGGCTTCTGCAACAGATACATCTTTGTAACATTACTTACTTTCAATATACATATATGTGACCTAGACTCCAAATTGGGCTACTTCTCTCCCTCAAGCCCAGTCCTTTCTTGTTCCCCTCACCCCAGTCCCATCCCCTAACTGAGCATGTTGAAGTACTATCAGGGTACATTCATGTCATCAAGCTCATTTGTAAAATCCACAAATCCTTTCTTGATTCTCTCAACTCAACTATAAAATATCTACCCCTTCTAACTCCCATAGCACGTTGTTTGCACCACTCAAAAGCACTTATCTGATTCACACTTTGACACAGTCAATTTTTATTCCCCTTACTTCTTGGTTATTTGCTATGTATCAATTAATGTGAATACAAAAAGTAATTAGGCATGGCATTCCCCTTCGAAAGTTTACAAGCGCCAGATTTAAAACAGCAGCAGCAGCAACACCAACAGCAGTATTAACATGTTCCCGACTGGTTCAAACCTCTGTCTCCAGATCTTATGTGTGCTAAGTGATCATGATCTATTTTACTGTTTTTCCCAAATGTCTTGTACTTGGGGCAGAGTAAGAGCTGACCATTCTCTGATGACTCCAGAATTTACATTTCTAGCCTAGACCTCTCTTCTGCGCTCCAGATCCATAAAAGCAATTATCAGATGAACATGGATGTTTGAAAGCCACTTCAAACTCAACATGTATTCAGACTGAACCTGTTGTCCTATTTCTCAAAACCTGGTCCTAAATTCATCACATACATAGATGCATTTTGTGCACCTTCTTTCTCATCACTCCCATGTCTGAATCCACAACCAAGTCCTAATACTTCTACTACACTTATTTCTAGAATACATCTTTTTTTTACCTCCCTTACTCTAATCTGAGCTATAATACTATTTACTTGAACTAATGTCTCCTTCTTCCTGGTTATAGGTATCTACCCAATGTTACACTTCTTTCTTTCTTATTAGAATACTCAAATTTTGTTGGGGCTGCCAATGTGCTAAAAAAGAATTACATTTCCTAGCCTCTTTAGCAGATAGTACGTGGAATGGGATGTCAAGATCCTGACCAATGTGAGGTACATGGATATGGTTTTGCGGGGTTTCTAAGAAAGTCTCTAAAGGAGAAACTCCTTGCCCTCCCTAGTTTTCCTGCTCTGTTGTTGCATCTAGAGCTGAACCTAATCCTGCTAGGGGTGAGCAGATGTTGCATGGTAACTGACTGACCATGGAGTAAAGTCCAAGAGAACTGCAAATATCTGAACCGCTGACCCAATACAACAACTGCCTGCCTCCAGACGTCTCACTCAGTGAGAAAAACCAAAGTTCCTTGTTTAAGCCACCATATTTAGACTTTGTTATTCACAGCCAAACATAATTCCTAATAATATACTAGTCTCTCAAATCTATTCTTGTCCTGCTCCAAGAAGCTTTCCACTTTTCGGCCCCAGTGCTCTGCAGCTCTACTCATGTTATTCCATTTAATAGAACTTTCAAGGATTTCTTATTGCTATAGAACAAAAACCAGACTTCTTAATGTGATCAACAAAGCCCTTCATGGCTTGCCCTACCAAGTTCCCCCAGCTTTATTTATTTTGTATAATACTTTCCTTTGTTTTCAGTGTTCTAGCCACATTGAACTTTTTAGAACCACTAGAATATAATGACATTTCTTACCATGTGGATAGAATTAAATTGAGACTAGTTCCCCAAGTTAAGACGTTTGAATTCTGAGTGATAGCACTGCTTCAAGTGAAGAACCTTTCAGAGTTTAATGAAATTAATTTTCAACAGATGTTGAAATACTGAAATTTCTCATCCTTCTGCTGAACCAGTTTTCAAATCTGTTTTAAGGAAATATTATTCTTATAAACTCTTCAACTGGGCAGACTGTTCTTTGCACAATACTCTAACAATATCAGTTTTTTTCTCTTTCATTTTTTTCATCCAGAAATGCACTGGTCTGTGATTCTGCTCCTGGGTCCTAGAGTTGTATTCTTTCTCTCTCCCTGACTGCCACATGCTAGACCAGGTCCTGCATTTTCAGGCCCGTATAAAAACAATAGCCTCTTCAATTCATTCTTCACTCTGTCACTAGAGCCATTTTTTTTTTTTGGAAGTGAAATCTGGGTGTAACATATTCCTGCTCAAGATTCTTCCATCACCTTTGTAATGAGGTCCAAACTCCGTAAAATGTTTTCAAGGCTCTTCTTAGTTTGTTCTCTGCCCACATATATTTCCAGTCTTATCTCTTGCTCCTCTTTCTTTCCTCAGTTTAAGTGAGTACAAATTGACAATTCAAGTTTTATCACCTCTAGTTGAGAAATGTAGACAAAGATCTCTAACTCCCCACTCGTCTCTGCAGTCCTACCTTTCAAGGCTCAGACTTAGGAAATCTAGTCTGAAATTTTCCATCCCACAGAATGTTATTTTAACCATATAATCCTTATCACACTCAAAAGTAATTACTTGTTCAGTATCTGTGTTCCTGCTAGATGTAGGAATTTGAGGGCTGAAGTCTTTCTGTGTTTTGCTTATTTCACATAACATTACATCCTCCATATTTATCCAAGTTGTCAAAAAATGACAGGATTTCATTGTTTTTATGGCTGAATAGTATTCCATTGTGTGTATGTATCACATTTTCTTTCTCCATGCACCTGTTTTTGAACACATAGGTTGATTCCATATTCCTGGCTATTGTGAATAGTGCTGCAATACACATGCATCTCTTTCACATACAGATTTTATTTCCTTTGTATATATACTGAGTAGTGAGATTGTTGAATCATATGGTAGTTTCATTTTTAATCTTTTGCAGAACCTCCATACTGTTTTTCATAATGGTTGTACTAATTTACAATTCCACCAACAGTGTGTAAGTGTTTCCTGTTCTCCACATCTTCACCAACACCTGCTATTTTTTATCTTTTTGATAAATGGAGAGAGGCGATTTTCATTGTGATTTTGATCTGCCTTTCCTTGATGATTACTGATGTTGATCATTTTTTTCACATCCTTGGCCATTTGTATGTCTTTTCTTTGAAAAATGTCTATTAAGGTCTTTTGCCCTATTTTTAATTGGGTTATTTGTTTGCTATTGAGGTGAGTTCTTCATATATTTTGGTTGTTAACCCTTATCAGATACATAGTTTGCAAATATTTTCTCCCATTATATATGTTGTCTCTTCACTCTGTTGATTGTTTTGTTTTCTGTGCAGCAGCTTTTTAGTTTGATGTAATCCCATTTGTCTACTTTTGCTTTTATTGGATGTACTTTTTGAAGTCTTATCCAAAAAATCTTTGCCCAGTCCAACATCGCGAAATATTTCCCCTATTATGTCTTCTAGTACTTTCACAGTTTTGGATCTCACATTTAAGTCTTTAATCCATTTTGAGTTGATTTTTGTATATGGTGAAAGACAGGGGTCCAGTATCTTTCTTCTCTTGTGGATATCCAATTTTCCCAACACCATTTATTGAAGAGACTATCCTTTCCCCACTGAGTGTTCTTGGCACCTTCATTGAAAATCAGTTAGCCATAGATGTATGAATTTACTTCTGGGCTCTCTATTCTGTTCCATGGGTCTATGTGTGTTTTTAGGCCAATACCATGCTGTCTTAGTTAATATAACTTTGTAGTATATTTTGAAGTTAGATACTGTGATGCCTGCAGCTTTGTTCTTTTCACTCAAAATTTCTTTGCTGACCCATGAGCATGGTATGGTTTTCCACCTGTTTATGTCCTCTGCTATCTCCTTCCCCAGTGTTTTGTAGTTCTCCCTGTAGAGGTCTTTTACCTCCTTAGTTAAATATATTCCTAGATATTTTATTATCTTTGTTGCTATTATGAAGGGTATTGGGTCTTTGATTTGGTTCTCAGTTTGACTGTTGTTGGTGTATGGAAATGCTACTGATTTCTGTACATTGATTTTGTAACCTGAGACTTGGCTGAATTTGTTTATCAATTCCAGTAGTCTCATGGCAGAATCTTTGGGGTTTTCTAGATATAAGATCATATTGTCAGCAAATAGCGATAGTTTGACCTCTTCTTCCCCCATTTGGATGCCTTTGATTTTCTTCTCTTGCCTGATTGCTCTGGCTAGGACTTCCAGCACTATATTGAATAGTAGTGGTGACAGAAGTCAACCTTGTCTAGTTCCAGTTCTAAGCAGGAATGCTTTCAATTGTTCCCCATTCAGTATGATGTTGGCTGTGGGTTTGTCATATATGGCTTTTTTTATTTTCAGGTAAGTCCTGTCTATGCCTATTTTGTTAATCATTCTTGTTACAAAAGGGTACTGAATTTTGCCGAGTGCTTTTTCTGCATCAATCGAGAGGATCATATGGTCTTTGTTTTTGCTTCTATTTATGTGGTGAATTACATTTATAGATTTACATATGTTGAACCATCCCCACATCTCTGGGATGAAGCCCACTTGGTTGGGATGGATTATATTTTTGATTAGCATCTGAATTCGGTTTGGTAGGATTTTGTAGAGAATTTTTGCATCTATATTCATAAGGGATATTGCTCTGTAGCTTTCTTTTTTTGTTGCATCCTTTCCTGGTTTTGGTATCAGGGTGATGTTGGCTTCATAAAATGTGTTGGGGAGGGTTCCTTCCTTCTTGATGTTGTGGAACAATTTCTGCAGGATAGGCAACAGTTCTTCTTTGTAGGTCTCATAAAATTTGGGTGTGAAACCATCTGGTCTGGGACTTTTCTTTTTAGGAAAGTTTTTTATTGCTGCTTCAATTTCGGTACTTGCTATTGGTCTGTTCTGGAATTCTCTTTCTTCCTGATTGAGCCTAGGGAGACTGTGGGTTTTTAAGAATTTGTCCATTTCCTTCACATTTTCGAGTTTATGTGCATGGAAGTTTTTATAGTATTCACAGATGATATTTTGTATTTCGTGGTATCAGTTGTAATTTTTACTTTTTCATTGCAATATCTATTAAAATACTAATGTCATTTTTTGAAGATCTAGAAAAAATAATTCTACATTTCATATGGAACCAGAGAAGATCCCATATAGCAAAAGCAATCTTAAGCAAAAAGAACAAATTGGGAGGCATCAGTTTACCAGACTTCAAGCTATACTACGAGGCTATAGTAACTAAAGCAGCATAGTACTGGCACAAGAACAGAGATACAGATCTTTAGAACAGGACTGAAAACCCACATATTAAACCATTCTCATATAGTCATCTAATCTTTGACAAACCAGACAAAAACTTACACTGGGGAAAAGAACCCCTGTTCAATAAATGGTGCTGTAACAACTGGATAGCCAC
>CAUYSK010026714.1:0-10973 GCA_963575035.1 Avahi laniger | reverse complement strand
TCTGTTCCATTGCTCTATGTCTCTGTTTTTGTACCAATACCATGCTGTTTGGGTTACTATAGCCTTGTAATATAGTTTGAAGTCTGGTAATGTGATGCCTCCAGATTCATTCCTTCTACTTAGGATTGCTTTGGCTACTTGAGCTCTTTTCTGGTTCCCCAAAGCACAGAATTAATTTTTCTAGATCTATGAAATATGACATTGGTATTTTGATGAGATTGCGTTGAATCTGTAAATCACTTTGGGTAGTATGGACATTTTACCAATGTTAATTCTACTGATCCATGACCAAGATATGTTTTTCTATTTGTGTCCTCTGCAACTTCTTTCCTCAGTGTTTCATAGTTCTCTTTGTAGAGACAGTTCACCTCCTTGGTTAAGTATATTGCTAGTGTACTTTTATCCAGCCAACCCATTTCTAGAAATGTAGTAGCAAGACACTGGATTCACATTTAACATTTGCAAAAGGAACTATATGGTCTTTGTAAGTAAGAGAAAGAGAGAGAGAGGGTGAGAACTTTAAATTTCCTGGGAGATTCTGTCACCCATCCAGCTCCTTTACACAATAGGCATGTGCCAGGACAGGGTAGGGACCTGCTTCTCCCTTCCCTGGCCACTTGTCACCTAGAAAGGCCTCAAATGAATAAGAGCATCTCACTGTGCTAGGCTGAGTTCCTGTGTTAAAACTTAAATGTATTGTTCAACTTTTACACAACATATGGCCCCAACCAAAATGCAAGCCCGCTATTTGAACAGGTACTCATTTGAGGAAATAACTTGTCTGAGAAAGCCAGGAGAAAAAACTGGCTATGCTGGACTGGCTTGAGAGGCCACAGCTTTCTCCAAAATGGTGCCAACCTAATTTTTCAATATGATTTTCAAGCCTCAAAAAGTTTACTGCACACATTACCTTTCCTGAAAAGCCCAGGAGGTGTGACGTCACTTAGCAAGGATGTCAATGACTGTGTGGGTTCATAGTAATGAAAATTTATAAATAGTATCTAGATCCATCAACAGACATTTGAAAAATATTTGAACACATCCATTCAGTGGAATACTCTGTATCCATTTAAATAGATGGTGTGGAGCATTATATATTGATATGAAGTATCTAATACATTGAGAGACAAAAGAGTTTATTTATATATGAGCAGGTATAATGTGATTCACTTATGTGAAGTTTAATACCTTTTGAGAATAAGTGAATACATGAAACTGAGCATGTTTTTATGTTTATATGTGTATACATATGCATAGAGATATATCTAGAAGGATTTATACCAAATGATAACTGTGTTGTCTGCCTGGTGGGATTTAGGGTAAATTTTGCCTTTAGGTTTTTGTTTTGTTTTGCCTTTTACTTTTCTTGAATTTTTTATAATGAACATGTATATATTTTAAATCAAATACAAATACTAAAGCTATCTCCATTTTAAAAAAGGAATGTAAAGTGATATAAGATGGTCTCCACAGGGAGCTTCCCAGGGCTGGGCTGCCAGTGATAAGGCACCACATCTGCCAGCAAACTTATGGATTCCTGCAAAAGACCCAGACGAGAAGCCACCAAAGAAAAAAACCTCTTTCTGTTTCAAGATGCCCTAGCATTGAGTATATTTTCTTTCGTTCTCTTTCCCCAAGTCACTGCATGAGAAATACTGATAATCTTATATATTTGACTTCCATAAACACATACTGATTGCCACGTGTATTGCTAGGAACTGAAGCTACAGAGATGAGCAAAATGTTTCCTTGAAATCCTCAAGAAGTTTTCTGGGAGATAAACATCCAAACAAATAATATCACTGATCATCTGCTCTAAAAGGAAAGGCAGTATTTCCTGGAGGACTGAGCGGAGACTTCCCAGGCAAGATGGCATCTGAGCTGGGACTGCGACAAACAAAGTTGAGGTACATGAAGCAGAAAAAGAGAGGCATTCCAGGAAAATGGTGCTGCACAGGTAAAGACGGGATGCAGGATGTATATTTTCTATTCGATGACCAGAAGAACAGACAACAGAGAGTGGGGAGGGACCAAGCAGGTTAGAAGGGAAGGTGGGGACCAACATCCTGCTGAGTGGTTTGGATTTTATGTAGCATATCGAGGTCTAGGAGAAGAGGTTGGCGTCATCAGGTTTGTTCAGCTGGAGAAAAGGACAGAAAGTCCCGTAGCGGGATCACCTTGGGCTTGCAGCGCTGTGGGCACATCTGCCTGTCTGTTCTCCAGGATTCTCGGGTCGACACTGTGAATGGTCAGTAAACCCACATTGGCTGAATGTCAATGTGCAACCTGGATTTGTGGAGGTTTCCACTGGCTTGAAAATATGGGTGAAGGCGAGAATCCTGTCTAAGTGGTAGAGCTAATGTCCCCAGAGCAGAGGGATGTAGGCATAGTTTATCCCCAGGACAGATTTCAGCCTCTGGTTTGGCTCAGCCTTCCCTGCTCTCAAGGCTGGTGGACACTACAGAATCTGAGCATTCCTTTCTGCTCGCTCCCGTCTGCTCTTCCGTGTCACCTTTCTCATCACAGCCCTGCTGTAATCTAAGTTCTTTCAAAAGGAAAATAAAATTCTTCAGTGTCTGTCACCACACTTCCTTGCAGCGAGAAAGGAAAGGTGTGGCTTCTTTGAAAGAAAAATGTCAAGACAGATAGAATATTGGGTAACCGCAAGGTGCTGGCATGTGGGAGTCGAATTTATTCAAGAGAGACAGAAAACCCTGTCTGCCCTCCCAACTCTTTTTATGATAAGTTTTAATCACTGTTCGTGCTTTCAGGATGTGGTCTTGGCATGAAAACCAGTCCCTTTGCAGCCCACGGTTAGGTGGAGGCGCTGGGCGGCCGGGAGTAAACACCATGACAATGGAATTCCACCAGGTTCGAGTAAGTCTTTCATCTGCTCGGGGAGTGACAAGCAGGGCTGGCTCCCTTCGGCCCGGAATGGAAGCACGTGACAAAGCTAAGGATCCGTGGGCTTGTTTGCAGAACTTACCTTGGAAACTGATACCCTCTGAAAGTGCCCCTTCATTCCAGTGTCACTTCAGATAGGGCAGGTAAAAGGATTACCCTGGTGTCCCTGGCCTCCACCCATTGTCTGCACAGGCCAACACTGAATGGGTAACTTAACCCCCAACGAGATAACCAACTGCTGTGTGTGTACTCACATTTAAAACTGGCAATTCCCATGAAGTGGCCAGGTTGTTTTCCGGGGCCTTTCGCTTCATTAACACATTGGTAGCAGACTCTGAGATAGTTCTGGACCAAAGAGGTTAGGTTGTCTAAGAAAAAGTCCACGGTCCTGTACCCAGTGCCGTTGTACCAAACAAATCCACCAGGGATGCAACATGGAGAGACAATACTCACCTCTCTCCAATTTTTTTTAATTGTGAACTTGACTTTAAAATCTCAATATATTTTCTTTAAAGAAAAATGTGTTTTTAACCCCAAAGAAGAGACAAAAGGCGTTTTGAGGCTGTGATAAATTTGGGGGTCTCTGTTTTGATAAGGCAGGTGGAAAAAAACAAAGTCTGATGCATGTTCTTGCTCTGTGTAGGACTTTGAGAACCTCAAGAATCTACCCCACCACCAGCAGCCACCCCAAAAGCCCAAAAAATTCAAACTCTCCTACTTGTAGCCTAAACATTCTCTGGTTCCCCTTTACGGATTGAAATCTCCTGCATGCATTCTTTTTCTGAAACACGGACACATAAGAAAGCAAAGATCATTCATAATGCGACCATCCAGATAACCCTTGTTGATAATTTTTTTTTTAATTTTAAGTAACATACCATAAACATGGTGAAAACAACTTAAATATTATGGAAGATAAAGATAATTTTAAATAAAATAAACCTTCACCCCAAAGGTAACTAGTGCTAACACTGTCTTGGGTTTCCTTCCAAACTAGAAAAAGAAATGAATATACCAGCAAAATGTGCATAGCTCTTTGCATTATTAACACAAAGAAAAGAGCCAAGCACTATTTTATATCTTGCTTTTTCACTTAATTATGCATCTGGGAGAGTTTGTCACATCTGCTGAATATGGATTTACCTCACTCTTTTTAATGACTCTATCTATGGATGCTTCATAACTAATCTGCCAAGTCTGCCAGGGGAAGCTTAGAAGAACTGTGTGAATTGTAGGCAAGAGATACAGCCTGTCCATTCCTCAGTTTCCTCATCAGAAACATGTGAATAACAATAGTAAATGAGTGGATACCTGGAAAGCACTTACATGAGTATCTGATACATAGTAAGCCATTAGTATTAGTCATTAGTGTGGTTTCTTATTAGAAATTTTTTATTAAATAGGTAAATATTAGCTGTTATTTTAGGTAAATCTCAAAAATATCAGTGCTAAAATTAGACCAACATGAAAGTCTGTCTTGTATTTTTGAGCAAAACCCTTTAGAACACCTAGAAAGATTGAAATGTCTAGAGCCCATTGTAGGTACAGAGTTACATTTTCTAAAACACACAGAAATGCCCCCAAAAAGCTACAGCTGGAGTTCTACTCTATAAAACAACAGACAACAATAACAAGAAACATGTTAGTGAGGAGAATTTGAGAAGAATACTGTAGCCAATTGATAATGCAAGGAAAATCATGGTGGGCAGAATGTAATTACCTGAATTGGAGCTCAGCCAGGGTATCTGTCCGCCCAGCAAGAGGAAATTAGACCAGATGTGTGGGGAAAAGATTTAGTTTGGGCAAAACATTTCCCAAGATAATCTTTTCATCAGTAGTAAGGTCATTATATCCAAGCATTAAGGAGAACCACGGAAGATTAGGACTTAAAGGAGCAAGCCCTAAGAGATCAGTTAGCTCGGCCCCTTCATTCTACAAATGAGAGATTAACTAAATTCCTCGAGTAACAAAATCAGTTATTGGAAGAGCTGGGGTTAACTGAAAAGTCTCTTAACACCAAGACCAGTGTTTATTCCATAACATTACACTGGCTTATTTGTATGGAGTCCTAGCATACCCATTAGTACTCAAAAATAAGTCGACATATGTGAATTGGGGAATAATTAAAAGTTTTTAAATTAGCTCCTGTAAATAATATCATACAAGCATTTAAGAACCGCAGATGTTAGGACATTTTGTTATTGGAGGGGAGCAGTTTAACCTGTTTTATGTTCTAGGGGTCTTTCCCTAAGGGGGAGGTAACACGATGGGGTTCAGGGCCTCTACCCTTCCCTGCCCCCCCCACTTCGACCTCAGTAATGTTGTTTCTGCAACCCAAGATAAGTTAGATGCTTTCACTTAAAATATATTGATATAAGGGCCCACTGCTAAAACGAAAAAGTGTTTAATGCCATTGTTTCCAACACAAGAGGCCAGTGCTATGTAATTTTTGAAATTTCACTGGGGAGAAATTTTGGGGATTTGAATGATGCAAATAAACACAAGTATCTAAGAAAGTTGAACTTTGAGAAAGAGACTTTGCCCCGCCACCATTTTTTTATTACAATAATGACCCAGTATTTCTCAAAAGCCATTTGTTGGGAATCCACATAATTTGTTTAGAACCCACCAGTAAGGAGAAAGAAGCCCAAAATTTGAAGAGCTTTTCATGTAAATATACCAGTCTTATCCCCATAAGTTATTGGTACATGCAACTGTTAAAACTGTGTTGCAGTACATTTTTTTAGTAATAATTTTTTAAAGGTTTCTAAAGGAGATGACAGAAAAGTTCTGGAGATTCACTGCACAATGATGTGACAATACTTAGCACTACTGAACTGTACATTTAAAAGTGATAAAAAATGGTAACTTTTATATGTGAGATTTTTCTTACCAGAATTAAAAATTTTTAAAAAATGTGAAATGGAATGGGTGCCCTTCTTCAGCCCTTTCTCCATCTTGTTGGCTGGAATACAGATGTGATGACTGGTGCTCCAGCAGCCATATCACACCATGCAGTGGAAGCCACATGCTGAAGATCGTGGGACAACAAGATACTGGCTAAGGAGCAACAAGTTTCCATGTAAAGGAATCTGGTCCCTGACATTAAGGACACCATGCCAATCTTGCATGGCCTACCTTGAAGTCTCTTATGTAAGTGAAAAATAAATTTCTATTATATCTCATTTTTTTAAAAAGACCGCCAAAGGAAGTATTCATATCACCTGTATCAAATATTTCGAGAGAATGAGATTATAGTCTCAAATCATTTTTATCCTAGTTATTTTCCTCATATGTTCAAACAGGGCTATAACACAAAGTAGTATCTCTCAAAGCGTTGTCCCTGAACCGGCAACATAAGCATCACCCGGAATTTTCTGGAAATACCCCTAGATCTCCTTATGTAGACATGGCAGGTGATGGGACCTAGCACTCTGTGTTTTAGTCATCCCTCCAGGGCATTCTGATGTGCAGAAAAGAGAACCATTAATGTGGAGATCACACAAAGCACTCCTGTTTGTACCTTGTCAGTGCCAAGAGCCAGGAGTCTATAATCAAAGGTCCTGGATTTAAATCCCTTCTCTACCACTTGATATGTACATAGCACTAGAAAAGTGGCTTCACCTCTGCAGGCCTCAATTTTCCCCAGCAGTAAGATGAAGAAGAATTAACATTATCCGCATCCTAAGTTTGTTGAAAAGATGTAATAGGATAATTTGTGTAAAGCTCTTAATTGGCAAATGTTTACTATTAAGTTCAAGATCAATAATAGATTCTTAATGACAGAAAACAAACATGATGAGCAGATGGGAGGAAAATGGAGGAATGTTGGGGGAAAAAGAATTAATAGAACTGAAGTTGACCTGAAATTACTTACCAACAAAAAAAAAAAACAACAAAGAAGACAACACTATTAATAATATAATAATAGGTAATATTTATTAAATGCTTACTATGTGCCAGACACTGTTCTAACCACTTTGCTTGTTTAAGTCATTAAGTCCTCATAATGATTGTCTGCGGTGTGTACTCTATAGTTCTGCCTGCTTTACAGATGAGGAAACTGAGGCACGGGAGCTGAAAAGATGAGCACAAAGTCACAGAGTCGGGAAGAGGTAAAACCAGTTTCCATCACAGAAATTTGGCTCTGAGGCACATGCTCTTAACCTTGGCCCCTGCAGTCCTGGGGTATATTTCTGCTTCTGTGCCGGAGCATCACAAATGGAATGATGGTCTCTTGCTCGGGTTAGAATGAAGGGGAGGTTCGGTTCATTGGTTTCTATTGATCACTTAGAATGTGTTAGCGTCTTAGGCCTCCGAGAAGCATCACTGAGGCAAGGAGTGAGTGTGGTTTATCTGGGGATGCATGGAACACCTACGGGGAAGGAACACAGCCTGCAAAAGCTCAGCTATTGAGGCAGCTGTCAAGTGGGGCAATTGGAGATCAGTCCTGCAGGAGAAGTTCTGCAAACCCACTCTTAGAATTATCCCACCCAAAGGGAGAGGGAGCTGGGATTTTTAAATATTGAAAGAGGGCTGCCCATGGGGGCGTTAATTTCCTACCACTTGTGACTTGCCCAAGAGCAGAGCAACCTCCCACAGTTCCCCAAAAAAGTTCTAAACTAAAATTACTTCTTTGCAATGTAACATCATCAAGGTCAGTGGTTGTCACACTTGCGTGTGCCTCAGAATCCTCGACACCGTTAAAACACAGATTGCCAGAGTTGCAGATTGAATAGGTCTGGGTGGGGCCTGACAAGACACATTTCTAACAGATTTCCAGCAGATGCTGATGTTGCTGGTTTGGGAATAGCGAGGGAGGCCATCTGGTCTCCCAACCAGGAGGGATTGCCACAAGCCCCTGAAGAAGCCACCGTACAAAAGTGCTGTGTGTGCGTGCGTGTGTGTGTGTGTGTGTATGTGTGTGTGTGTGTGTGTGTGTGTGTGTGTGTAACAGGAATATTTGAAAAAGAAATGATAAATATTTATTTGATAAATGGTAAAGTGATCAAAGGCTCACTTTGATCCTGAAACTTCCAGCTGAACAAAGGAAATAGGCATTTCACTTAGCTGACATTGTCTGCCTTGGCCAGGTACACAGTCTTCCTGGGGCCCCAAAGAGTAGAATAATTCCCTGAGCCCTAATAGATATCTCTTACAGAACATGAAATCATACAAGCCTAAGTAAAAAAATATGTTTGCTTTTCAAAACTACATTCTTGTTTTTCTTTGTTAAAAGAGAAACCGTAAACCACTTGTTCACTCGCATGGAGCCATCAAGAGCTCATTCTTCTGTTAGGTGATCCTGAATGCCCCACATTTCTGAGAAACCAGCCCCTGGAGCCACGGCTTCTGCAGACGCTCTGCTAAGATTACAATGGATGCACGCACCCAGGATAATAATCTGTATTTTGATGAAACTAGAAATTATCAAAAAAACCATCTTATGATTTGATGAATAGTATGTGGAGAAATTGTCTTAAATTACAAATTTCCAGAATCAACAATGTATCACTTTACTAATCCAAAAAAGCAAGCAGAGTTTTAGTAACTTGATAAGGCATTGAGCAATGATGCTGGTGAGTTTACTCTCCTGGCACATGGATGAGGCATGATTAATGACTAATCATCTCTCAAATGTCTCTACTACTTGGCTTTGGGTATTGGCCAAAGACCCAGAATGAAGAAGCTCTCATTCCTTAAAAAAAAAAAAAAAAAGAAATCACAATACAAAGCATTTTATTTCATCAAATGAACATTTTGAAACAATTGCTGAAGATTTGAAAACAATTAGAAGATTTCTATTGCCTCTGTATTATTTTTCTCTGTTACCACTAAAAATTAAATTTCACAAATTACCAGTTATTAAAAATGTAATAGCAGCAATAAAATATACTGAAGAAGGTAGAGAAAATTTTCATCTCAGGCCTCAGACTTTCTTGAAGGCCACTTAAGACCAGTCCACAATTAATAGTGCTTCATAATGTTCTTTTGAGTAGACTGGCGTAGGTTAACAATTATGACAACTTTTATTATTTCACTTCACATTGCTATATGGTATATTTTGGCTCATTATTTTTATGCCCTAAATGCTAATTATTTTTAATTTGAACAAAATTATGTCATTCTTAACCAAAAGCTGTGCTGTTTTTCAATCACTGAATTCTTATTGGAATAGGTATAAAAATCACAATGGATTGCTAATTTGATGAATTTGACTTGAATTGCTGTTCTTTAAATACGAATACCAAGTTTTTTCCAAACGAAAGCTTTTGATCTATATTAAACCAATACTATAACTTTATGAAACTATTCATACAGGCAAGAGATTTCCTTTTTGTCAGATGAACTCCACATTCCTGTATATTATTTGATATCTGATTTTCCTAAGATGCCTTAAAAAATTAAAAACACTCCTTCTCTGAGAATAGTCAGTTGCTCCAATGTCCTTGCTTATTTTAGAGAGAAGTAGATCTTGTTTCAAAACAATAAATCTACACAGTTATGTGAACAGAAGAAACTCATGGCCTTTTCATTTGATGATCTGATGTAAACTGATGGAACTAATAATGTGATATCATAAAAAATAGTGTTTACTCTCAACAATGTTGAGTGCATAATGTTGCCACATTAACTCGGTTTATTTAGTGGCTCTTGGTGCAAGTTTTTTTAATTGACAAATAACAGTTACACATTCTCCTGGAGTACATATTGATGTTTTGACACATACAATGTATAGTGATTAGAACAGGGTAATTAGCAGATCCATCATCTCAAACATTTATTATTTCTTCGTGCTGGAACCATTCGACATTCCCCTTTTAGCTATTTGAAATTATATAATATATTACTGTTAACTATAGTCATCCTAAAGTGGTATAGAACACTCAAACTTGTTCCTCCTGTCTAGCTATAACTGTGTATCCTTTAACAAATCTCTCCCCAACCATCCCTTCCCCCAACCCTTCCCAGCCTCTAGTATTCTCTGTTCTATTTCTGACTTCTATGAGGTCAACTTTTTTTAGCTTCCACATTTAAGTGAGAACATATGGTGTTTAACTTTCTGTGCCTGACTTGTTTCTCTTAATATAATGTCCACCAGTTCCACCCATGTTGCTATGAATGACAGGATTTCATTTTTTGTGGCTGAATAGTATTTCATGGTGTATATATACCACATTTTCTTTATCCATTCATCTGTTGCTGGACACCTAGGTTGATCCCACATCTTGGGATTGTGAGTAGTGCTGCGGTAAACACTGGGGTGCAGATATCTCTTCAATATACTGACTTCCTTTCCTTTGGATAAATGCCCAGTAGTCAGCCTGCTGGATCATATGGTAGTTTTATTTGTAGTTTTTTTAGGAACCTCCATACTGCTTCCCATAGTAGCTATACTAGTTTACATCCCCAACGACAGTGTATAAGAGTTCCCTTTTCTCCACATCCTCCCCAGCATTTATTTTTTGTCTTTTCGATATGGCCGTCCTAACTCGGGTGAGATGATACCTCATTGTGGTTTTGATTTGCATTTACCTGATGGTTAGTGATATTGAGCATTTTTTCATATACCTGTGGGCTGTTTATATGCCTTTTTTTGAGAAATATCTGTTCGAATATTTGCCCGTTTTTTTTGTTTTGTTTTGTTTTGTTTTTTGAGACAGAGTCTCACTGTGTTGCCCGGGCTACAGTGCCGTGGCGTCAGCCTGGCTCACAGCAACCTCAAACTCCTGGGCTCAAGCGATCCTCCTGCCTCAGCCTCCCGAGTAGCTGGGACTACAGGCATGCGCCACCATGCCCGGCTAATTTTTTTCTATATATTTTTAGTTGTCTGATTCATTTCTTTCTATTTTTTTAGTAGAGACAGGGTCTCGCTCTTGCTCAGGCTGGTTTCGAACTCCTGAGCTCAAACAATCCGCCCGCCTCGGCCTCCCAGAGAGCTGGGATTACAGGCGTGAGCCACCGTGCCCGGCCCATTTACCCATTTTTTAATCAGATTGTTTGATTTTTTGTAATTAAGATCTTTGAGCTCCTTGTATATTCTGCAAGTTTTCTGCCACTGGTGGAAG